>MU280925.1:0-66291 GCA_022385605.1 Xylariaceae sp. FL0594
AAAGCGTAAAATTAAAAGCGTAAAATTAAAAGCGTAAAATTAAAAGCGTAAAATTAAAAGCGTAAAATTAAAAGCGTAAAATTAAAAGCGTAAAAATTAAAAGCGTAAAATTAAAAGCGTAAAATTAAAAGCGTAAAATTAAAAGCGTAAAATTAAAAGCGTAAAATTAAAAGCGTAAAATTAAAAGCGTAGAATTAAAAACTTAAAATAAAGGGACAAAATTAAAAGCTTGAAGTAAAAGTTTAAAGTAAAAGTTTAAAGTAAAGTGATATAAAGTATAGTAGTTATATAAAGTATAATTGTTTAAAGGACTAGCAATAACTTTACTTTTATTTCTATTTTTATTTTTAATTGCTTAGCAATTCCTCTTTTAGGTAAAATTTGTATAGAAAATATAGAAAAAGCAAAGCCTAGAAAAACACTTTAGACCGAAAAAAACACACCTTTTGGAAAAGTACGTATAACCTTTTATAAAACACCCGTATAATACAAGTACGTACTTTTCAAAATGCAATCCTACTACTGACAGGATACTAGTCAAAGGTTTATCTTCAAGGTATGGCTGTGCTACGATCTATCTGGGGAGGTGATCAGAATAGGAGTGTAGGTTTTTGTGTAGCCATCTCTTTCAACAAAGCTCAAAGCAGGGGCTGTCTGCTAGCAGGATGGAACGAAGTTTAGCTCTGTAGGCTAGGCTAGAACGACGCAGTTGGGAGATTGTGGTTTAAGAGACCCAAAAAACGCCCCAGTTGGCTCTAACTCATAAACTTGATACAGCAGAGGCAAGGCGTCTTCCCGTCCTGAGACACTAGACTTCAGGGAAACTTCTCGATCAAGGGGCTAACAACGCGGTGCGGGAGATTGCTAACTGACGAACTCGAGCCTGTCCTCTATCTCTGTCCAAGGTGTAAGTAGGAGGCTTACTTCCAAACTCCCCACTACTTACCCAGGCCAAAGCCCAGACGGATCAGTAAGTAGGAAGACCGAAGACACGAACTGCGGCTACGTCCATCTCTTCTCGCTTTTACGAATACGCGAAAGCACTGAGAGAAGCCTGGTGTGTCTAAGGTAGGTGAGATCGTGGCATGTCATGTCAAGTCATGCCACAGGATTGACTCCTCCCCTATGTCCTTCCCCTCCCCTGTACTTGGTAGGTTAGGTACATAAACAAGTATAAACGTACGCGCTCGCTCGCCGTAACCCGACCCGACACTCTGGGAATCTGGGCAGGCACCTGCCAATAGCAGCATAGCGGGCTGTGTAAACGAATAGAAAAAGCCAAGCAGGCAGCCGCCGAGAAAAGACATTTGCGGGGTACGTCGCTCGCCTTGCCTTCCTTCGATCCTTCCTCCGAACTCTGGACGAGACCAGAGTAGACTAAGGTTAACCTAGTCTACAAGTATCTCCTTGAAATCACTTTTCTTGACAGCGCGGGAAGCGCGCAATATTGCAGAACGGGAAAGCGCGAGCAGGTGGGACGAGACTAATAGCTAACTCTCTTTCGTATTCCTTTTATCTTCCTTAACCTCGTAGGGCTTAGACTACATGTAGTGTACACACACATCATTATCGCGCCACTGAGAAGAGGTACATTGGGTGACAGAGATATCGTATGCTACAGGGCTTTATTGGAGGAAGGAAACAGCATCGACCAGGTACGGAAGGGATTCCTTCCAGCCCAGCGATCATGTGGTCTTCACTTATCCATATCCTTGCCAAGAGCCTACATATCACACAGTACCGACACACCTACTTGCGAAATTTGAAGATCGTCATCTGTTCTATCTTCCTCTCTCAACTCACAGGTTTGGAAAGCGCATGACGGGCCTAAGTATTCATTTGTAATGCCTGTCCAGTTGTTGCATGCGCTCTTGGCATCGCATCCCCGTCCAACCACCTAGACTACAATTCATACATGCATGCACAGTCACCGCTGCACCCTCTTCCTCTGACCTAGGTGAAGGTGAGAAAAATAGGTGAAGAATCGTCGCTCGAAGTGAAGCGAAGGTAAGCTGACACCAACTTGGTCTGACCTGGGACCTGTCAAAAAGGGGTATTTTCCTGCAAGAAAGAGGCGTAGGTTAATGAATGCATGGTCTGTCTCACCGTCTCACGAACCAGGGGTACGGACATTTTCTGTAGTCTAATGAAAACACACTCATACAGACAGAAAACAGGCTGATCTTCGTTCCTTTATCAGAATTGGCATCGACCGGATTACTACAGCATCACTTCTTCATGTATCATGACATTTGATGCGAAGCCACACAAAGTCGCTGGGTAAGTACTTACATACATAAGTACAGCATACGTGGGTCCAAATCCAAGTTAGCGCTCACCTCTTCAGCTTCTCTCTTGTCCCTGCCCTGCATCTAACCTAACAGCATATCACTTTCCCTCAAGGAGAAGTAGGAAGCCCAATTTCTACTACACTAGATAGTAACGAGGTAGATAAGTAGGTATCCCGTATGCCGTATTCTCTCCGTATTTACTAGCTATTCCTTCGCTGGTCAGTTGTCATTTTATCTCCGTATCACCCGAGTTATGTATGTATGCAAATCATACTAACAGACTGCCTGCATCTAACACGCAAGCCACTTATGTGCAGCAGCTAGACTACTGTACCTCTTATGCGCACGACACAAAATTTCCGTTGGTAAGCAAACATGCAAGGCAAACACGCATGCATACACTCTGTCTCCTCTGAGGTGAAAAGGAACAAATATTCCGCAAGGGAAACGGAACCTGTACCACATGTCCTTACCCTCCTCGCTCCATTCAAGCAGGACTTACCAAGTATCACATCCCCATCACTAGAGAAAGGGGATCGGCCCGCTGCGCTGCCGTCCGTCCGTCCGTTGGGATGGATGGATGGAGTGGTTCACCCAGTTGCGAAGTTACAACTAGTCACTCTCTGTTGGTACAACTTTGCAGCGCTGTGTAATACAAGCATCGGTAAGTATATGATGAGCGTAAGCAGCATATTTGGAGTAGCATTACCTTTCTTCACCGGAATGCCCATCTTTGCCATCCGAAGAAAACAAACACATTGGCTGGTAGGTAATACGTATCACAATGTATTTCAAACTTTCTTTTTTTCTCCCACTCAGCTGTAATACGTACCTGATTTGAAGTTTCTACCGCACATCTTCACGAACAGTCTCAGATTGGCGAGGATAGCCTACTGATTCTCTCTCTAGCAGGAAAAATCTACGGCACAAAACCCAACCTCGCCTCTTCCCCTTTATCACCACACCAGTAGATGAGTAGGCAAGATACAAAAACAGACAGAGTACTGCTGTACAGAGTACAGAGTACATCACCGTACAAGGTACATAGTACCTAACCTTGCTTTTTTACCCGCATATTCAGTACCTAAACTTATTTACTGCATGCAAAATCCCACAAAAAAAAAGAAAAAGAAAAATTCAACAAAAAAAAGAAAATCAGCTACGCTTTCCCATCCAATAACGTACGAGGCCCACGTACCCAGTAACCATGCTGTCGGTATCGATTCTCATTTCTTTTTTCTCTTATAAACTTCTCTTCCTAGGTTAGGCTAGGTTAGAGAAACATGAAAGGTTAGATAGTATCCAGCACATTTCCCAAAAACGCTTCACTCGCTATCACACATACCTTCTCAGGTTAGCACAAGATCGAGCGAAAAGACAGAAATTGTCTAGACCTCCTCGTTTTCCTGACCCATAACTAAGTAGGTAGAGAGACAAAATACCTCCATACATACATTACTAACATACGTATGTAAGGTACTTGTTTCACTTACTTCCTAATCACAATCATCCAGCATGTCATGTCATGTCAAACATACATTGCCTGCAGCACAACAACATAGACAAAATCCAGATAGATAGATAGTGCCGCTTCGTTAAGCATGTAAAGGAAGAGTGGCGAAAAGAAAGGCCATGTACATATAACCTAACTTAGGACAGGATGTTCAGCTTTTGCCGCACAAACATACATACATACATACATACATACATACATACATACATACATACATACATACATACATATACACACACAAACCTACCCCTGCACACCTTCAGAACAACCTTCACCGATCCTGATCTCTGTACCGCAAAGGTGACATGGAACTACCCAACCTGTGCGCTGAATTAAAAAAATAAAAATTAAAAAAACACGGCCGTCTACAAAATTGAGCGCAACTCATTGCCGTAAGCACATACATAGTACATACATCCAGCACACTGCAGGAGCGGTGGTGAGGAACTTACGCGTCGGTATACCATTCAGGTAATCAGGGGCGAGATCGCATGTAGCGTGAGCCGCTAGAGGAGCCTTTCAATTGGAGATCGTACAGATAGATGCATGCATGCATGTATGCATGCAAGACAGAAAGAATCCTGTGTCTGTCCATGCTATGCTACCCCGACACCCCCCGGGGGGTACGACATGTGTAATCACAGAACGAATAGACTTAGTTATACCAGGTGATTCCTCGTAATGGTTCATGCGCTCTGTCGTTGTGTACACACCCCCTCGGTGCCACGCTAATCTGTATAATACCATCCAAAACGTGAGGGCTCTCCAATGACCAGGCCTCCCAACAACATGGCGCGCTCAACATTCCAGCCAACCCATATGGCCAGTTCCCCAATCAGCTTGATTGCTTCTCATGTCAGCCCTCACCCCCCCATCCAGCTCCACGTAAAATGTGGCTATAGAGGTAGCCAAGCAAAATCGCAAATCGCAGTAGCATCGTGGCTCCAACGAGATCGGAATGACTGTGTATCCAGCAAGCTAGGAGCCTGCCTACTTGCTGAAATCAAAAGAGAAGTAGAGTGGGGGAAATGCAATAGTTTTTTTCTCGTTTCCCAAGTCTATTGTCATCAAGTTCCTCCTAACACCGAGATTCCATGCCCCTTTGTCTGTGCACGCTATGTTACCCCCAATATCACAAGTACGTAAACGCTTCAGGACAAGACTGGACATGAACAAAAAATGGCAAAGATATAAAATCAAATAAACAGGGTGAAAATAAATTCCCTCTACGCCTGCCCGATGACTGTCCGAATCTGGGTATTTCATTGGTGACGCATTGCAACTGAGAGATTCGTAAAACGTAGCGAGATAAGCCGTTGATCCATACAGTAAATAATGAGTTGGCGTTTTGTGTTGGTACAAGTCGAATTAGGGGTATTGCTGCCTCGTGTTCAAGCCGCTGTCTCGCCATACCCACTGTCTAGGCTGGCCTTCTCGAAGCTCGTTTTCGTGGCTGTGTTAGACCGGTTGAACACGTTCTTGCCCATGTTTCTCAGCTTCCCGACAGATGAGTCGACGACTTCGGGGTTCGGTATATACACGCTGGTGGCTGGCTGGATTTTAATGCAGCAGAACAAGGTCGAGAACAGAAATTGGTCTCCGTTGGAATCCCACAGCGGAAGTGTGCGGTAGCCCTGCTTCAGGTTGCTCAGCTTGACCGTGTAGGTCGCCACGGTCGGGTTGCGACTGCTGACGGTGTCTCCGTCAGGAGAGAGCTTTACACTGAACTTGATGAAGACTAGTTCGGGGTATTTCGTCGTCACCTTGCAGTCGGCAAAGTAGTGAAATTCGGGGTCGAAGCCGTTCTCCCTCACAACCTTTGTCCGAAACTTGCCCGGCGTGTCGTTGGAAATGGTCATCCCGTTGGTGCTATCGTGCTTGTCCCTCTTATCGTTGGCGTGGAAGACCTCCATCTCGACGTAGGGGTCGAGGGTGCGGTTCGGGGCTAGAGTGGCAGGGCGCATGAGCCGCTGTGCCGAGATGATGTCAATACTAAACGTCATGTTCTGACGCTCCAGCTTCCCATCGGCCCCGTCGGGCAGGCCGCCGGGCAGGATACGAATCGTCCGCATCGATTCAGGCTTCAGTACGTAGCCCGACTGGTCCGAGCCGCCGGCGAACATGGCTTGGTTCAGCTGCATGCCGAGGTCAAATGTCTGCCAGTTGAGCGCGGCCATCTGGACGCCTTTGCGCCAGTACATCAACGGGTTGAAGTTGTCCGATGCCAGTCGCGAGTACTGTGGGTAGACGCGCATCATGTAGCGCATATTGTGACGGACCAACTTCTTTTTCGAGTCCGGCGCTTTCGAGTGCTTCCGAAATGTACCCTCCATAAAGGACAGAATGTGGTTCCACTTTCGGCACTCGAGAGAGTCGAAGCTCTGGAACTTGACCCCGCTGCAGTAGACGCCGAGGTCGCCCAACGCCTTCACGATCTTGCTGGTTTTCCGCTTGGCGTTTTCCTCTTCGGTCTCGCAATCACTGGTGCTGCTGCTGGCGGCGCCGTGGACCTCCCCCTCGGTTATCGTATCGACCCGCTTACCGATGGGCCTCCGGGGTGTTGGGGTTGGGCCAAGCAACGGGCTCGAAGCGAGGTGCTGGGGAGGGATGCTCCCGCCGTCTCCAGCCACCGGTTTCGAGAAGGGAGATGTGAGACTGTTCCCACGACGTCGGCCGGTCGCCTCGCCGTTACGCTGATGCGTAGGATGAGTCCCTTTTACCTTGATGAGGATGCGGTCCTTTAGTTCTGACGGGGACGGAAGCTTATCCGAAGACGGATCCAACGGCGAGGTAACGAGCCGAGAGCCGAATATCTCCTTCATGACTTCCGCCATTATCTCTTGTTGTGCCGCAATGCAGTGGACCTCGAGGGAGACCCAGAGGGGATAATGACTCGAGGCGAATGCGTACTTGTTGATAGTGGTGATGACCTCGCGGAAAGAGATGGCGTTGGTGAGTGCACGGCCGTGCTTGACGACGGGTTGCCCGTCCGAGCCGTCCCAACAGTCGACCTCGACACTACGACAGCCCCGAAGAAGTGTCATAATGTAGCCCTCGACCGAGGAAACATCGGCCACCTGGCGGCCGATGAGGTATGTGTTATGCGAGCTCGATATGAAGTACTCGTTGACCGGGCGATCTAGCACATGGTCAACTGGCTCGCGTTGTAAGTGCTCGTTGTCTTTGGAGGCCAGGTAGCATGCAAGTGCCTCCTCGGACATAGTTATCGCCGTCGACGCCGACGCATCTTTGGGCCTGCCTCGTTGAGCAAAGCGTATAAATTTTGCCGCCCAGTAATCGTGGTTGTTGTCCACGTCTTCGCACTGGACATCGCGGAGGAATAGCCGAAATTCCTGCCACGTGATGCCTTTCGCGGCATCTTTGGCTATTGCACCATAGATTGGTCTCACGTCCTTTCTCTTCTTCATTTCGCGAATGAAGACCTGGAACTCGGAAAAGTTCAGTCGACCCGGATGCGTTTTGGCGGCGACGGCGAATTTGGCCTTCAGATCCCTCTGGGCCATATGGATATGCAGGTTGCGACAGACACGCTCGACGCCTTGGAAGTCGATCTTCTCTTCTTCCGTCGCGTGGGGTCTATTATCAAACTGCTTGGCCATCTCACCCGACCAGAACCTCCGCACGGCGCTCTCGTTGAAGGCCATCAAAGAGGCCATGTGGTGTTCACGGTGCTTCGAGATCTTGTCCAGTGCCGTCACCCACTGTGCGAAGGTTTCCTCGTCCTCGGCGATGAGATGCATCTGTTTACTACGAGAGTTATTCCGCGGAGCGTAGAATATTGTAAAGAAACGGCCCTCCTCGGTGTCGGGGATGCCGTAGTCGAGACGATATTGTCGGGTATCAGACCCTATCCTGATGTCCTTGATGTCGTCGATGTATATGCATTTTAGGGACCGGCCCTTGTCCCACACTATCTTGCCGGCGTTGGACTCGAGCATAAAGAGCATGCGCTTGTACTTGTTCTTCTTGGAAATCTTGGCCAGCATTGTACCCTTGATCAGCGCACGGGGCACTACAGGGCCGTCAATGACATCGGGGCACGATCCAGAAATGGAAGGGGCACTGCTCCCGCAAGACGGCTCTCCTGGCGTGAGCTCGTTGCCGGCGGAAGGCTCACCAAACTCGTCCTGTGCATCTTCGTCCGAGTCGGTCATGAGGACGGCCTCAGGAGGGGCGGCAGTGGTGCTGTCACTTCTCCGTCTGAGAATGCCAGGCCCAAGGCTGACGTCTCGACTGTTGGATGCGGCGGTGGATTGTCGCCGCGCCTTGAACCGGTTGGAGAAACGTCTAATCAAACCGACTCCTCCACCGCCGGCTGTATTTGGGTTCATGACCTCCGCCATTGCACCATTGCCCCCGTTAATTGGGCCGATGCCGACGGAGCTGAGGCTTGGCTGGCGGGGGAGAAGTGGATCGCCTAAGTGCAGTGGCGGCGGAGGCGAGGCTATCTCGGCATCACGGTCACGGACAAGATCCGGAGACTGTTGAAGGGAGCGGCTGTTGGTCAAGGCAGAACGATCGGGGTATGGCAGAGGAGAACCGCTGTGGAGGGCTGTGGCAATGGTTGGGGGACTTATACATGAAGAGGGAAATCTGCCGAGCGGCCCGTTAGGTTGCGTGGTAGGTTGCTGCGTGGTTTGGATGTAGCCTGGACGCATCGGCCGCATGGCCATGCCCTGGCCAGGCACGACGGATGTCCCTGAAGTGACCTGACTCTTGGACCTGGGGCGTCCAGGGTGCGAGGATGAGGACATGGCGTCCAGAAGGGGAAATGGGTGTGGGAGCGTAGCCGTCATGCACGGAAAAGAGGTGGGTGGCCCTAGTAGGGAGATAGTGATTATGAAGCTCAGCTCAGTATTATCGACTTCATCTTTCTGGGGTAATTGCGTTATCGATCCACGCCCCCTCGGAGGGCTGAGAAGAGCGCCGGGTAGTAAGGTGAGACAGTTTCCTTACGTGAGCGTAGGACCTTGAGTCGAAATTGGGGAATGGGCTTGTTGATAATAACCTGGAATAGGTTCAAGGCTGCAAGACCATCGTGGTGGTCTCCAAGATGTTGACGGCAGACTGCGCCTGCAGGGGTGTTCCCCAAGAACCAAGAAGTACAGGGCGGTCCCAGGTACAAGAATTGGACAAAGGTACGTTCCAGGTACGTGAGGTACGAGGGCAAGCCAGGTCAGGGAAGGACAGGTGAGGTCTGTTGAGGCGGAGGGGACTGGCGTGCAGGGCAGCAGGACATGAGCTCCGGGACTTGGCTGGGTGGGCGATGGGCTGATGTCACGATAGTGGTTGAGGGTGAGGTGGCAGGTGGCAGCATGCAAGTGGCTGATTCGGGCGAAGTCAAGTTGGGGGATTTTCCTTCCAAGAAAGTTATCCAGATATGGATGATCGCTTGGGGAGGCAGGGCTTATATAGGGATCTCCAGGCCACCGGCGAGATAGCAGAAACGCATACCAAAGTGTCAAGGATCCCTTCAAAGCGTGACCTCCCGTGACTTGCTCCTTATATGTATCGTTTATTCAGCGAATATGCCCGGCCTAGTGACGGACGACGCCAGTCACAAAATAACGTCCCGGGGGGCTGTTAGTGTCCTTCTTATTCCGCACCACAGGTGTGAGAGGACTGTCCCTGAGACCCTAATGTAATCTAAGAAGAAGTCGCAAAGTGACAGCAAGAGAACCCGGGCTTCAAGAGAAAAGAAGAGGGCCCCAGTTATCCGAGTGGTCAGCCCAATTCACCAGAGAGACCACGGCCAGAACGGGGTCGAGGCAGCGAATGGCGAAGACTTGGAAAATGAATGCTTCTTCTCCTGTTCTCTTTCTTTAATCCAGTAGCACGTGGAGCGTCTGGTTAGGAAGCCAACGCCCTGACGCACGATGCTATAGGTGAAAAATCCGGGTATCGGCAACAACAGCAGCGATCCGTGACAAGCAGGTATTGTCTGTTGCTAGAACGGCAAGTAAACAGTGTATGCTTTTTGGGGGTAATGGCAACAGTCGGTATCTGGTATCTGTGGTAATAGGCAATGTATGAAATGTATGGACGAAACTACAAGGTTTGGCAAGAGGTTGCTGGTTCTCTGTGATATGATGCTCTGAGTCGCTGGGGCACTGCTGTGCAACCTATTTTTGCCTGAGTCGTGATATGAGATCAGTATCCCGAAGGAAGGGTGAGGAGACGCTGTTAGTGCGTTTCTCATATGAGCGCGCACGCGGCTTTTCTATCTCTAACTTAGCGGCATGTGCCTCTCCAGGGCTGGTGCGCTGTCAACATGAGAAAAAAATAAAGAAAAAAAATTAAGACAAAATTACAGGGCCACCCGCCCCAAAAATTAAGACCAAAGGTCCAACCAGGAGAAGTGCGGTGTGGATTAGGTAGGCCTAGGGAGGTAGGTTAGGGGGGAGGGGGGGTTTAGTTACCTACAGCTTGAAGTACAGCATAGTGGTCTGGAATCCGCCCAGGTGAGTGGACGTGACAGGCGTCGGACTCAGAAATTGTCAGTGACTGGGTTGGCCCGAAGCCCATTGTCACCTTTATCCCTTCAAGTTCTAGCACCAAACCTTAAAGAGACTAATCGGTACATGGAAGGTACCCGCTTTCGTACAGCACTGCATCTACAATCAGGTAGTGCTTTGTACCTCTTGTAGTTGGTGTATTGTACTTCTGTACCTTCCTGGGCATCTGTAACGATGTTTGGAGCCAAGGAAGGAACAACAGAGATACGTCCATTCCTGCTTCTGGCGGACATAGGCTGTCCATGTGAGGACGCACATTTCAAATCCATGCCATGTACGCGATTAATGTTAGGTATCTGTCTGTAGGTACCTAGGTAGGTGCCTACCCGAACCGCCTGCAAGCATGAAGCCAAAATAAGATCCTTGAAGTCTGTCATGTTAAGCTGAAGAAGATGCACTCCATGTCACTCGATCTGACGCTGTACAGTATGCTCCTTGTGCTCAAGTCCTGGCAATGAGCCTAGCCTGTCAATTCTATCTGTTAGACACAGACAGATATGAGAACCTGTATTGGAAAATGGATTGTAGGTACAGAATGCTGGCAAGTGTCAAGAAGGACGTCAGCTGCCCTTCACGACCATGTGCATTGCACACATTGCTCTCCGGCGCAGATGTGCGCCTTTGAGGTAAGGTACCACCGACTTTAGCAACAGAGCAAGTACAGCAGATGTACTGTGGTACTGAATAAGCCAGCCTAATATTGCAGTTCTATGGCTTCTGGTATATGATTAGTTTGTGCACCTATATCAAGCTAGGCTCGAAGAGGCATTATGTCTCAAAATGACGATATTATGCCATTTGCATTCAAGTTTACAATAACAACATTCCAGCCTGGCAGACTCTGATTGGATTTTGACAAGTTGACGAAATGGCACAATTAGGTACTTTTCTCATGACCTTTCATGGTCTTCTTCGCGGCAATCCCAATTTCGGCTTTATGACTGTGGCAATGACCTGACCGTCGTTCTAGTATCCATTACGGATTAACCGGTTTTTGTGCAGATTGAAGTCTTGCAAAATGTTGATCATCCAGGTACTCAACACCAAAATACACCCGATGGCTTGGCAATCTATTCTCAAAGATGACCCGTCGGGGTGGTTTGTTCACCAGCACACATTGCAGAGAAGTTTGACACCTTAGCAATACCTAGGTTACCTCAAAAGCGATTCACTTGCACACATACAGCCATATATATTGTCTGTGCCATACCAATGTTGCCATAAGTCATGTTCTCGGTATATGAAGTGGTATCCTTAATCTATAATTACGCCCGAATATAGAGCAGCCATTCATCTATCTCAGCAGCCTTCCCGGCGCACTGTACCTTCGATTGCGAATCAGAGGTAACTGGCTTAGATGTGCTTTTGAATCTCGATATAATCCTATATCAATGTCCATGGTGTAAGCAACATGAAGTTGTGCGCAAATGTGATGCAGAGAAGATCTTGCTGGGCCTCACAAGAAACCTAAAGTGAGTCGGCCCCAGCAGAAGCTGTATCTCATACTTTGTACAGCATACTCTGGGGGTTTCCACATTTTCCCAGATTGGCGGGCACCGAACGAGATGGAATTTTCTCCACGTTGACCATTGCAGCAGCTCCCTAGGTTTGGTTTAACCTTTCAAGTTAAAGTGCTTATACAGACATACACATAACATCACTGACATAGCACTCCCTAAAAGTCATGTCAAGGACGGGGGGTCTTTTTAGGATACATCTACCTCTGTTGAAGGCTGGAGATCTGCAACAAGGAAAAGAGCATGTGGAAGATGATGAAGAAAAATCGCCTTTGTTTTCCCTGTGTTTCTGCCCCTTACATAATAATACCTATACAAGACTATTGGGTGTCTGGGGTTTGGAGCCTCACAGTGTCAAAGCAGTCCAGTTCCTCCTCTTCATTGGCGGGCGAGGGCACCGTACCTAGGCGGCTACAAAGAGCTCAGGGGGAGCTCCCTGTGATTACTTACCCATTCATGATCCGAATCCCTTCTTCATCCAGAAAATGGCACAGAATAAGAGCTCCCTTGTTTCCCCCAACCAATTGACCGCCATAGCTTGCTGAGCGGCACTGTAAAGTAGCATTGGCGAATGGCATCGCCCTGAAAGGGTCACGAGTCCAGCGACCTTGTATGGCCATGCGTTGGTATTCGAGTGTCGCGTGTCGCATTACTCTCCCTTGTCACGTCATCACATATTTCTCAATCATTGCCAGAAAATGTGGTGCCGTTGAGAAATGTCAGGCTGGCTCGGCCGCTTGGGGATGAAGCTGTGTCACATTGGGTACTGTCACTACCAAAAAATAAGAAAATTTCCCAGGGAAGGTGGGAAGAACCGAAGCCATCTCAGTGCTAACTGATGTGCCTGTGCCTGTGCCTGTGCCTGTGCCTGTGTGGGCATAGAATAGTGAGGCGCTCGGCAAAGTAAGCCGATAGGGCTTCACCGATTTTTCTCCATCGCTCTTCAGCCAGCCTAATTCTCGAAACAAGTCAGACATGATGTTTCTTGTCCGAGGCCTCCGATTCTTTTCAACTCCCAAGGGTCTTGGCTGCACAACTCCATTTATATGAAGTTTGAACGAGTTGCCGACTACCTATGCAAGTTATGTACTATATCTTCGGAACATGGCAACGATGATCAATTGAACATATTCAGGTGCGTTGCCGGGTTCCGAGTCATCTTCATTGGTTCCAATGCCAATAGGACGACATCGGCCACAAATCGGCTTGGGTGACACATAAGCTGGTTGCATCTTTTCAGGCACGCCAAGGTACCACCTACCACAAAGGACACTAAACAACACACCTGGGACATAGCGTGGATACCTGGCATGAAGGGGCTATCCAGGAGCTTGGCCCGCACCTACCAAAGGTACATGTCCGTTGCACTTCTTTTCCCGTCTCCAGACGACGCATGAAGGTGGAAAGGAAAAAGCCATAGGAAGGTACATGTAGGTATTCGCTTTCAGCCTACTGCTTTAGGGAGTACCTAAGGTACCTACAGCAGTAGTAGGTTACTGCAGGTGGTTTACGCCGGGATGTATTCTGTAGCCCAACGCCGGACCTGGACTATGCGAGCTAGGGAGCCGTAGGGCTTTGGAGAAGCGGCGTGGAAGACCCATAACGACATCATCGCCACGTTATGCGTTGAAACGCGGCCCGAGTGCTTAAAGTCCTAAGTTCTACTAGGTTACAGTGATTAAGGTAGGTTACAGTTACCAGGCAAAGGCCAATTCACCAAGTACTACTGCTGTACCTAGGTAGCTCTCTGGACTCAGGCACCGTCTTCTCTTAATACGCCTTGTTCCAACAAGATTGAAGGGTTGAAGCCATTCCTGGAAGGTGTTTGTTCGAACCTGACAAGGATGACTGTGTTGAGCGCCGCAGCATCCTACTTTGAGGGACGGGTGAATAATCGGCCTTCCTTACCCAAGTTGGTCGCTTACTTCGTGCGTACTCGGAGTCATTCCAGCAAAGTCAAGATACCTACCTAGGTTAACTTGAATTTCATGGTCAAATACCCTCTGTGCATCGTCCCCAGTTTCGGTGCCCTACTCGGCTGATCGATTCCTGGGATGCCAGACAGCGACATGACCGAATAGGAGCTCGAAGACCACTCCGTTCTATTTCCCGCACTCCCTCCTCTCCTTCGTTTACTCTCGTTGTCGCACACAGCAGTGCCGCAGCGTCGATCCAAGATAGCACCAACGATGCCAGGGCTCCGGGCCCTGCAATTATCCAATGACCAGACACGAACCGTTTACACGCCAAGTGTCGCATGGCCCGTGTTTCACGTTGTCGATCCCAAGGGCACATACAGAAGATCGTCTATGTTCGACATATGATCCCCGCTGCGCCGTCGTATCTATCATTTCCATTTCGGTTGAGAATCGAGCCACACGAGCAGTTACGAAGAGCAGCTGTTATATAACTCTGGATGTCCGCACAGTCCTATTCTCTTCGAAATCTCCTCGCAGCCAGTGATAAGGCGCGGTCTGTCTTTGCCTTTATTGAGAAGCTCACCGCCTTCTCTCGGCTATGGTTCTTGGTCCAATCGGTTCCCACCGCATTGTAGACACCGTTGCGAAACCTCGAGGTTTTTGGCGATATAAGAGACAAAGGCTCAAGGCGAGACCATCGCATCGGGTAATCAGTCGCTAGGAGTAATGTCATTTGAGACATGTTACCTGCGAGCCGAGCTGACTTTCAGCGTAGCTTTCTCGAAGTGGGATTCCGTAGCGCCCGTCGGTTTTGGTGGGTACTGTGCAGAAGTCAAGTCGTCATGCTATTCGATACTTCTGAGATACCTAATACATAGTACAGCAGTAATCATCTCTGTGTTAAGCTTGTCAAGGACTTGCTCAGAACGAACAAGCACCGGACTGCTGTACTTGTTAGGTACCACAGTGGGGGGACAAGCCTCGGCTACTAAATCCTAGGTTAGGTGATACTATCTAGTATGGTCAGATTATGTCCCAATCTGAGAACCGAAAGGTTATGTCAAACCATTTGGCCCTTTGTTTTCCTCAGCTTTTCTTGCAGAAATCCATTTTTGTTCAGCCGATGCCCTCTCAGAGCTGGCTAACCTTGTACAATCTGGAAGATTAAGATGAGCATGCTTCCCCGGAGGTTATCCATAGGTATGGAAAACATGAAACGCGTTAAATTCCTAGGCATCAACTACGTCAAACGGACCTGTTTTCCAAGTGCCTATCTAGGTTAACCTACACAAGTCCCTCAGGGCAAAGCTTAGGTAAGCAACCCTTCGTTTGAGGTAACTAACGATAACCGATATGGTCAATGTGCTTGTCCGTTTGTCCTCTGGAATGGAATGGATTCAATGGGATAAGAACAAAAGAGGCTGTCATAGGACCCGGCAGAGTTGGTCTCATTTACCTCTCAGACCACTGATGCAACGCCAAGCGACATACGATGCGAGCTACCATCTCTGGTCCTTCATCGCTCCCCATGCCTTTCTCACAATGTCAACCCTGAAAAGCACATATCACAACTCGAGTCAAGGGGACGCTTCCACAGCTGAGGTTCGAACTCCCCATACCGACTTCGGCACCTGTCCCTGGATAAGCTCACCTCCCGATTTTGAGGCCTTTGATGAGCGACTGTCCCGCCTGATCGTAGGGGCTTTCATTTTCTCAGAATCGCCGCGACCAGGATCGATAGCGCCCTGTTCTCTCCTACATGAGAGCAGATCGAGTTTGGCATATTTTCCCTGTCGGCGCAGGTGCATACATAGCCATTTCGAGCTAGAAAGCCTCTGTGGAAGACCAAGCCTTATTAAGGATTCAATTCGATTCGATGTCTGTCTCATTTTCATAGCGCCGAACTGGAGGGCACGACATATACCAGATGCACAAGTGTGATGGACGCGATGCATCTTTGCTGTGGGCGGTTCGTATTGATTGGGCCAGGGCCCAGGGGTAATGGGGTCACGAGACGACATCAGTATATTTAACCCTCCCCAGCTCTCTAGAGCTGCAAGCTGGGAGTGCGCCTTACGTTTGGATATTGCCTCCAGATGGCACTTCAATTCTCACAAGCTACCGAAGTACGCGCCACAAGGTATCCCTCCCCCGTACTCGGTCTCACGAAGTCCATATGTGGTACCTTCTCTTGGAAGGTGGGTTACAGTGAAGCCGAAAACAACTGTCAAGCAGCTGGGCACAGCTTCTGACAGTTTTCTTGTCGATCCACCCCACGTTTTGATGTTCTTTCCCCCAGGCTTGCCCGTTGCACAACATAACATTCGCTTATTGCGGCTTGAAACAATGCATGATATTTCATATATACAGGGGATGTACAGGACGAACCCCGTATGCTCAATCTCCTGGCTAACCTCCGACTCCCCGACGTGCAATGTCGATCGAAGACGAGGATACAGCCCTCGAATTGGATGCAGTCCGTCGGCCAGAGGGAGAAGCACACTCGTACTGCTTGAGAATGCAGGTCTACTTATACGAGGCCAACTGCAGCATGTACCCCGACCATCCTTTCGCTCGCGCGATCCAGATTTGGAAGTCTGGGGATGCTGCAGCGTGCAGGCTCAGCGTGCAGGCTCAGCGTGCAGGGCCAGCGTGCTGTTTTGGACGGATTAGGCCAAAACATGCAATGCCACCGAGCGTCGACCAATGGCCCAGGCGACGATGTTTCTGTCGGATCACTTCCGCGAAGCACCGTTGCATTACCAGGATACAGTACGACCTTGTATGGCCCACCACGGCGTCGTCATGACCAAGTCGCACTCAATGTCAGTACAGACCCGGTTCCTCGCTGCCACGGCCAGCGAGAGTGAAGAACCCCAGACAAGACGCGGGGCCCCTGGGGCGGGACTGCCCGTGAACGTGTTGCCGACATAAGGCGATGCAGCTGCGGTTATGCTGCAACTGCCAAGGCCAATTCCTAATGTTAGAGTGTGCTTCGTCGATGCCAGAGTGCTGCGATCTTCGGGGTTCTCGGATGCACTTACTACAAAAAAACTCAAGATGGACAACATCATACATGAACATTGACTGGGCGGGTTGAAAGCCCCAAAGCTACTTGCCACCTACTTCATGTCAACCATCAGCTACAAGCCGGGACATATATTTACCGTGCTCAAGAATGGTGAAGCCGTACCCGAGGATGCCCTCCCAACATTCCCACCAGGTAATTCCCGGGCGTGGGGTTTGCGTCCGGCCTGTTACCCACAATGACGGAGGAAACTCACGCCAGGCCGGGAGATCACTGGCTGAGAAGCCTTACGATCAGCCCCTCCATGAACTGTCAAGCAACTGCATCCTCCTCCGATGGTATTATAAATCATTATGAATGGTCGTGCCCTGTCCTGCTGACCCAGGTTAAGTATCTCCCTTCTTTCTGCCATATACGCAAGGTGGTATACGCTTTACTCCTGGGGACACCTACCAGTGCACAAATGAGTGTTGCACTCCTCGCCCGCGATATCAAGATTTTCCATTTTATCACTCCTCTCACGGCGAGGACCCACTAGGGCACCGTACGACCGACCACTTGCCTACCAGTAAAGCGGCATGCATGCAATGCAATCTCCTATAATCCGGTGTGAATTCATGAAGCAGCAAATATGGACAGAACATCACGGCCTATATGGGGTACCTGTTGGCGAATGGCAGCGCAACGATACCACGTCTCCCCTTCGTGGGGTTCTTTCTTCACTTTATTCGATTTCCTTGTCTGCTTGCCGCTCTGTTCTCCTTCCACCCTCCTACACTGCATGTACCCAGTCCTAGTAAGGCGCAAATCACACGATGGGTAGGCCATCACCAGCATGAAAGGAATATTCGTGTAGCCGAGTTTTCCTTGGATGGGGCATGAGCTTGGCGTTATGTACTACCTGTTGGGTGGAAAAGTAGTGAGTGAGCGTGGGTACTTGGAGTTCGAGTGGTTCCCAGCAGGCCTCAGGAAAGATTACCATAAGCGGATCATCCAAGGGCTTCTGGTCCAATGATATCTTACCGTTCTGTCTTCCAGCCCCTTGAATGACAGGGGGTAGAAGTCCTCCGGCCCCAAAGACTAGTTCCTCCCATCCCAGAGACACGCTGACGTGCATTGCGGTACCTTCACCCAACCTGTCGCTGGGCTCATGTTATACCGTGTCTACCAGTGTTTCCGCTTGGGAATATTTAGGTTACATATATGTGCCCCGGATCACAGGTAAGCGAGTAAGATTCCCGCTCGCTATGCACAGTCGCAGCCGAGCCGATTGCTCTGAACTGCTTGTCTCTTTCCTGTTAACTGCTCCTCCACGCCCGGAGACATACACAGATAGTGGGGCGAGCCACAGGATCGACAGAAGCCCAGTGTCACAAGTTGGCATTGAGGGGAAGAAGAATGCAGAAGAAGAAGGCCGTTTTCCCCTACATTCATGATAGTGGACTACCTAAGTACGTATGGTCACTCTCAGCACGGCCCGGCCCACTGGCACCATGGTATCACTTACTGTAACAACAGGCGTACCCGATAACAACTTGACCGTGGTACACAAACATTACGTACGAGTTTCGGCGGCCCGGCATCGTGACCCTGGGGTGGTGGTTTAGATACCAATGCCACGGGGTGATTGGGCTACCGAGTTCCCACAGCAAGTCACTTCCACATGCAGCTCTCCCACGTTCTGGGCACCAACACAAACAGAGTTTTGTCTTCAGCAGCCGGTGTATAGCGAGGTTTCCAATCGCTTTGCAGCTCCTGCTCATCTCTTCAACTTTGCCCTCGCCTCGATAAGTGCATCGTCGCTTTGACAGGACCAATTTCGGACTTCGAGCAGACGACTCCGATCCGACGTATATGGGCGGGTTACACTGAACTGAAGCACTCACGCGGTTCACCCTATCTTAACCCCGAGACTAATGACAACTATCTACATAGTTCATCCCATGAGGCAAAGTTGCTAACCCAACTCATTATAGGGACATGCAAGGTCAACTACGAAAATCAGTCATCATATTCCTTTGATTGGACAAAGTGAGTAAGTACCTAGCTAACATTCTTGGCCAAAGGTTTTTTTTTCTTTTTTTCATCGTTGGTATAATATATAGCAGTACTATCTCCTCGAGTTTAAGGGCATTTGGGAATCGTTCCCAGCTGCCTATGTTGGCGTACGCAGGCAAGTTTGGGTCGATGTTGGCCCGAGATGCATATGGTGGCTGGCTTTCATGCACATCATTTTCTGATTTTCAACAGGGCATTCATTCGCGTTCATTTTGGGGGGGTGGGGGGGATTTGGGTTTGGGGGGTTCGTCCGGTTAGTCTATCTAGGGGTTGAGTGGACTTTCTCCATGTTATTAGTCGAGCACCTATCCATCTACCTAAGGTTAGTAGTTGATCTAATGCAGGTTGACGACTTGTCGATAACCGTGACAAGCAACAATACCAGTTCGCTGTAAGAAACGGGCGGCCAAGGCCGTATCTAAGTTAAGTTATGCACCTTGCCCGGCCCCCCTCGACGCTTAGCGCGCTCTGGGTTATCTTGGGGGTACTGCAGATTGTCGAAATTCCATATCGGATATCGGACGGAGTTCGCATAGGATCCTTCCTTTCCCATGGCCTACTTGCCTTGCTTGTGAGCTTAGGTACCTTAGTAGTCTAGAGGGCTGGGTACGGGGAGATGGATGAGACGCCAAACCTAGCTTAACATACACCGGTGGCGTGTTTTCTTTGTCAGCTTTTGCGAGACCCACATGAAACTTCTACATACTTTATGTCAGTTCCGACAGGAGAGGATAATGTCTGCGATGTGATAGGTATAAACGGGAGGATGTATGTAGAGGGAAAGAATGAAAGAAAAAAAGGGATAGGTAGGTAGGTTAATTGGATGATGCATGACGGAACCAACGTACAGGAAGTAGTAAGGTAAGGTTGAAAATCCTACCGTCACCTTACCTCTCCTCCTCCAAATTGTGGATTCCGCAAAGTTCACGATGCCCTCAAAAAAAGCAGATTACCTGCCCTTCCGCTTCCGAGATACTTCTATATAACTAGGTTAGGTACAGCAGTACAGCTCTCGGTTAGGGAACAACCAACTAACTAACCCCGCATTTGGATTTCTGGTGCTTGGCGGTTCTTCCCACCTCTCTTTTCCCTCTCACTTGTTTGTTAGACAAAGAGGACAGACAAGCTTCTAGGTCTAGATGTAAGTAGGTAGACCGTCGTATTCGGTATTTTTTTCCCCTCATGTCTTACCTTTTTTTTTTCTTTTGGTTCGGTTACCTTGGTCTAGAAGTAAGCGTTGGTCACATGAGCTCTCCGGCGAGATGGAGATGAAAGAGAGAAATGTAGTTATGCTGTACTAACTTCTGCGTATCTCCCTCCCACCACATGTTTCGGTCATTTGCTTTGACGGAGCCACACTTTGACCGAGACGAGATTCGATCATTGGAGAGAGTCTTAAAAACTGAATTATATCAACCACGCTTTCTGTGAACTTAACATACCTCATATCCTTACTGTAAGTGATGTTTCATGTTCACATCAGAAGTAGGTACACTGCATGTAGGATGAGGTAACCTAGGTAAGTACATATGTAGGTCCCCCGCATCATGGAACCAACAGATAAAGCATACATTGCAGCGGCGATAGGCCTTACCAGTAGTCCTAGGCGAAATTGCAACTTTTGACTCTCTGTGGGAAAAAAATAGATCATCGGCTGTATTATTCTCTTTTTTTCTGCGTTCGAAAGGTTTTCATTTCATACCTGCAGATACAACTGCAGTAAGTTAAGTTTAGGTGGGGAAGATTGGGGGTTCAAGTAACATGACTTGGTTGCTGGTGGACAAATGGTCTGTATCCAAGCTGAAAAAGAGAAATCTCGGCGAAGCGAGGGGAAGAAATAAGACAAAGAACATGCTTCTAGAATATTTCTATGGAACACCAACAACCTCGATGTAAGGTAAGACAGTACAAGCTAGAGTACAGTCAATGGATATACTGTACAAAATATCCGCTCTACAGCTGTATTTCGCGCTATCTACTGGATACGTGTAACTACTGTGTAAAGTTTGCACTGTACTGACTATATCAAGTGCATAACCTAACACATCTACACCCGCCTGCTGAAAACCTACATTCCTCCCTCGAACATTTGTTGTTCGGCCCTGGTGTTACTCAGGTTATTCTGATCCCTGCATGCTGTGTACATTCATCCCCCAGATACATACTTACATACATACATACATACAATGGAGCACCCTGTGCTAACCTAATGGATCCTTTCGTCCCATCCACTCTGTCGGAACCGTTGGGCTGGTACTGCTGACCTGACCTGTGATCAAGAAACTGGGAAAAGGGGGAAAGAAAAAGAAGAGAAAAAAGTAAGCGACTGCCTAAGTATTATGCTGTGCCGTGCATCTGACTTAACTTACTATTTTGCTTTTGACTTTTTTCGGTGCTGGTATAGGTGGATAAAGTAATTAGCCCTGACTATAAAACCCCTGTTTTCGGCCGCAGTTTGGCTGGTATATGGTATGCTGTTGGTAGGCAGCTACATAGTGGGTTGTGGGATACTAAGTGCTAAAAGAGCAGGTCGGTTCTTGCTGTTATTACTGTGTTAGATACATATCAGAGTATGTATGTATGTATGTATGTATGTATGTATGTATGTATGTATGTATGTATGTATGTATGTATGTATTATGTAGGCTTTGATTTGATGAGTGAAAGAACGCAGATGTGGAAAAGAGGAAGGGATGGGCGAAGGGAATCGAGATCGTGAGGTTTAACCTATGGGGCGCAATGTGTATGTGCATGTTGCGGCCGGGCGATGGTGCCAACTTTCCTGACAATATAGACCTTTTTCTCATCATCAGGTTTCTTTCGGTTTTCGATACCGACTGGCTTTTATACCTGGGAAGGGTTGATTGCTTAAGCAGTAGAAACCTCTAGACTACCTCATATCGAGTACGGAACTCATGTATGGCTGACTGTAGGTCCGGTTGACTAGTGTGTATGTGACCCAATTACTCGTGGACATATTGTTTATCGCGTACTCGGGTGAAATCCTTTGGTAAGTAAAAGTCCAAACATATCAAGGAATACGTACTGGCGCGCACCTAGCAAACTGCATTGCACCGTTGACGTATGTATACTTCGCTACCCCAGTCAGTGAGTGGCAGTCGCCTCTATTGCATTGTCTGGAGGCTTGTAGTGCGGTATAGCAAAGACAACTCGAGCTGTGATAAGACCTAGGAGGTACCGAATCAAAAACAAAAAATATGCGACTTGATCCTCAAGAGGTCGCCGAACAAACTTACCATACATGTGCCTAAAGTATCTAGGTTAACCAAACTGCCATACCGTAAAGAAAATCCCATGTTGCAGTGCAAACATGCAAGCAACGTCCAGGTCCTGCAGGGGAAAAAAGCTCTCACACACAGAAAAATGTCGTACAAGCCTATAGGAAACACTCACACCTTTTTTTCTTCCCGCGCATGTTCAGCTGTTATTGGCAATTCAGTCTAGTCCAGAACTCTCTCTGTACGACTTCAAGTGGGTGGCCTGGTAGGTACTTGAACGATGGCAGGAATGGGAATGCAGGGAAAGGGGATTCCGGGCAAAAGATCGTAGGTTTAAAGCTGCAGTTGTCCGTGTTTGCTATCGCGGTTCTTGACCTTGCTTCACCTTCTTGGTTGGATGGGAGGAGATATGAGGTGAGCTGAACTGAAACCGTAATGTCACTTTCTTTGGGGTCGGTTCCCTGAACGCGTGTCGGTGGAAAAAGGCAAAGGTACATACTGTATAAGTATCTAGGTCTGTTGCCGTTTGTTGTAAGGTTAGGAAGTTTCCAGTATTGCAGCAGTAGCCCTCCTCCTGTGGTAATTGATGGATCGGCAAGAGGGTCTGATGTCGAGTCGAAAGTCACACATAACGAGCAAAAAGTTCAAAGGCATCCTTATCTCGCATTCTCATGCCCTTCGTAAGCCTCTATTTTTGTCTCGAAGGATGTGACTTAGGTTACAGACTCTCTGCATGAGCCTTACCATGTGAATTCCTTCGGCAGAGTCTTCCATGACTTTAAGTATTGCCTTCATAATGGAGGTAGTACTGTACTGCCTACTCTCATGGAGGTATTTGCCGAGCCGAGCTTTGGTGACGCAGACATTGCCTTGCTTCGTTTGTGGCCCGGTTTGTTCCTTCCTGGCCTTCTTTCCTTGCGTATAGGGAGAAAATCTACTCTCCTTACTTACTGCTTCTATGCAGGGCGATTAGAAGACCCCACCGATGCATTACAAATTCCAAAGCATAGACAAGGGGCTTAGTCTCCCTTCTTGTTCTTCTCTGGAAAGAATCACCTTTGGTAATACCTACTTACAAGTTTGCTGCAGTGAATAGTCTTCAGTACAGAACCAGAGTCGCGTATCCGGAAGGGAAATATTCACATGCCATTGTCCCAAACATTGCCTTTTTCTGAAGTGTGACAGACAAACAGGGAGAGTGCCTGCCTGCAAGGTGAGTTTCACATATAACACAGCACCTTCCCTAGGCAAAGGAAAAAACAGAAAAAGAAAAGAAAAAGAAAAAACTTGCTCATCCTGGAAATTTCAAAGGAGCCTCCATGTTCATGTAGGCTGAGGGTAGGTAGAAATCAAAAAAAGAACACTCATGCATGCATGGTTGCCTGCCAAGGGCGTAATGGTTCGCAGGAAAAGGCCCAAGAAAAGAAGGCAACCACTTTTTCCCAGTACTCAATCTGGCTCACTCCTCTCTCGTGTTACCTGACACGTCGCTCGCCATGAACCACTTTACTTTGCGTCGCCGGGATATCACGGGATCGCATGTCACTGGCCCCCTTGAAGTTTTCCAAATCAGGGCTTGGCTTTCATTTGGACGGCATCCCCGGGCACGACATGACACGACAGGACACAGCGGGACACACCACGATGAGAGGGGAAGGAAGCACCGCAGAACGACACCTTTTGATGTTTCTTGGCCCGCTATACCCTTTTTTCCCCCGAGTGGTTAGAGTTTGCGCGTCGCCTCGGGGAGAGACACAGTATGCGATGGTTTAGGGGGGTGTCTTGGCTTCTCTGATTGGATTTCGTGAGATAGCATGCGAGGGACTGCGCAGAAGGTTAACCATGTTGCCCACGAGATAGAGATGACAGCCAAATGCGCGATCGATGAATACATACATACATACCTATCCATGAGCGCGCTGGGAATGTCGTATTGTTGTTACCTAACCTACTCTCCTCCCAAGGCCTCCCTCCGAAGTCGCTCGCTTTTCTTGCCTCCCTTTCATGAGATCCTCAGCCCAAGCGGGTTTCACCTCCCTCCCTTGCTGTGATAAACAGTGACTACAGGAGAGCCAGGCAGGTCAGGTGTAGGATAAGTGAGGTCAGGCACTCCCCAAAAGTCGACACCGCTTCTCTTCTAGCCTAACCTGACCTTAGCCTGTATCAATCAACCCAATACATCCCCATGGGCCGAAGCATGTGAAGCGGAAAATAACCGAATCGGAGTCTGGCTCTGAGATCGGAGTCCCGTGTCTCGGGGACATCAGCATCGCTTGGTTGATTGCTTGCTTTCTGATGTGCCGGGTCTATCTAGTGTCGTGTTATGCTGTTGCAGATTGTTGGGTAGGAGTAAAAAACAAGACAAGGGAGACACAAGAGATGGAGGTGAGAGAAGGGGAAAGCAGAAATATGACCTGTCGTTTTTTTCTTCTTTCTTACCTGCCTAGACTATTCGTCCCGTGATTCGAATGAATGGGGGCCATGGAGAACGACCGAGGTCACCGACTGTTACCCTAACCCAGTAACCTAAGTAAACAGACTTGTAAGCAGTAGACTAGTCGCCGTGCGGGTTACCTGCTTTGGGAAATCGAGTCGACTACCTTGGTTTGAAGATATTGTGCGTTCCTTAAAGTGAGGTTTCTTGGTTCATCAGAGCATTTATTGGAAGAGGGCAGAAGATGGTATGGCGCAGCAGATGCAGCGCTGTAGATAGTGCTGTAGATAGTGCTGTGGTATACAGCCGTAGGCAGGTGGTGGTTGCAGAACCCGCTGTCGTTTCAGCGCTCCTTATACTTCATATTGCATACAGTATTTACTTCGGGTTACTCTACTCTCACGATCTTGGTACTTTGTATTTTACACAAGTGAAGCAATGTAGCAAGGTTGTAGAAGTACTTTACAGACACTTCTCGAACATCGGACAGTTTAGACATCAAACGGATGGAATAGCCTATTGCGCATGATGCAACCATCGCATCATTGTGTCCTTAAGAGCTGGATATGTCTTTTCCGTTGCTACGGGCCAGGCCGCAGAGATGTGTGATATAAAGGCGGTGAGCAAATATGATGCATGCTTCGGTTTTGTTACCGACTTTCCTTCTATACCTACATCCTATGTTGACACCTGACTTGCGTACGTACCTAGTCTAGACGCTGAGACGCGGAATGACGGGCAGAGAGGTGAGGGAGGATAATAAGCGAAAACAAGCGATCCCTCGTCTGCCAAGACCTGTCACTCCCTACATCTAACAGCTCACAAGAGACCTATCATACTGCGATATGCACCTCTCTCATCCGTCACTACCTAATCTAAGTTAGGGGTACCATATCATGAATCTGACTCGCATAAGGTAGGGCCAGGACAACTGCTCACGTGGTCCTCACTCACTCTGATGTTTTGGTAGCTAACAGATACGCTCTTCGGTATCCGCCGAAATGAAATTCAACCGTTGCGTGGCAGCTACACCGCAGTGACCACACGGACACTTACTCATCTTGTGGTAAGGAGGCTGCAGTAAAGGTGAGAATGAGCATGCGGGGGTATGGGTGTCTGTCTGTAAGTGCTCAGCCCTATCAGATGAACACGTTTCTGCACAACGGGGAAGGGGAGATATTGTTGTGTGTACTTTCCAGCCTCTAACAAGAGAAACGTGAAGAGGAAGAGCAACAATGCGACTCTGCATGGGCTGAAAAAGCAAAAACCCTTGCATCACTCGGAGCTTTTGATGCGTGCGCTCACCCGTAGAAGTTATGGAAAGCGATAGGTGGTATTCTTGTGATGAAGAATATGTAAGTAAGACTGCAGCTTTCAACGCAACCAACCCTTCTGAGTAGGTTAAATACTTCTCTGACCTGCAGATCAATATCCCTAAATCAATCAATCTCCAACAACACCACGACACGCGTGCGTGATTACGACATAACCTCGACCGTTGTTCGAGAACGGGAAGAATGCCGACTCGATAGAGACTTTCAGACCAAGTATTTCAACACTATTGCTTTTTTGGGTGAGGATGAATATACATCTGGGTGTAAGCTTCAATACTTATTACTGAAAAAAGGTACGTACAGCTGTACTTCAGCTCAGCTCGCCGGTCCCGTCCATTCATCATTTTGGGCTTCACCTCTCTATTCCATACCGATATGCTGCTTACCGCCTTCTTGGCCCCCTAGTTTAAGATCAGTCCTATGTCTAGCTACCTTAGACTACCTACCATACGGGCACCTAACCTCCCATCTTCTTGGACGTGGGATCGCACGCCATGTTCACCTATATTCACCCCCTCCCAGAAACACCCGCAGAGCCTCCGATAATATCATGTGTACATTGTCATACAACTCATACCTATCATGACCGCCGGCATACCAGACTCAGTCGGTGTTATTACTTCAAAGGGGGCGATCCCTGATCTGACTCAGCTCATCATTCGCCGTTTTCGGCACACCTACACACTCTCTCACGCAGACAAACACAGTTGTATGCAGAAACACGTGTACCTCCCAAGGAAGGGTAAGTAGTCTGTCAGTCCTTGTACGACTTACCTATCTGGCAATATTTGGCCATTGTATAAGGAGGTAGGACGAGCTGGGTCTACCATTTATTCAGACTTTTAAGACCTACAAAAAGATCGGGTAGAACCGTGACTCGATAAAAAGTTCCGGGTCATTGCATGGAGACAAGATGGGCCTGAACCCCTAACCTTACGTATCAACAGTAGACTGAGTACCACATGCTACGAACATTGTTTGTCATTGTACCTGCACCCGTATGGAATGTAGATAGGTCGAAAGATACCTACCTGGGACAACATGGTGAGTACTAGTGTAGGTAGTGAGATCTTAGGTATTGGGGTTTCTTTCGGTTATCTGCGCCTAAGCACAACTTGCATAGATTCGGCTGGGCAAAAGACGGTCATATGACCTCGTTCTTTTGGAGACCAATATAGCAGATAAGTAAGTATGAAGATAACTGTAGGTAGAAGTGCGATCTAGACTAGGTTAGCTAGTCTAGCCTACATAAGGATGGAATTGTTGTTTCTCCAAAGATGAGGATTCCGCTTGGCGAGGGATCGCGGGTACCATGTAAGCAGTAGCTCCCTTGGGCATTTTGAGCTAACCTAGGCGTCGATGGATCACGAAGCCAAAGAACTCGAGATAGTACGGGTGAGAAGACGGAAGCGAAAGGCTAGACTAGACTAGCAGTCGGGGAAAGATGATGACGCCTTCACTTTCGACTCTCCAGTAAGTATCTACTGTTGTACTGCCATGTCTAGTCTAGTCTACAGGGGTAAGATTAGGTCCATTATCAGCTGTGTTTACCCCATGTCTCTCCCCAGTTTTCAATATCTGTACCGCGGTACAGGATACATAGTTCCATTAATAGGCCGATAAGGCGGTTCGTGAACGACGCCTTATCCCGCATTAAGCCCGACATATATGCAGAATAGAGGCACCATGCTGACGTGCGCAAGTTGTAGTAGGTACGCTATCTAGGTGAATCACTATCCAAATCTCTAACTCCAGGGTCTGGGAAGTTCGGCACGGTCAAACGATACATGCGAGGTTGTCTGAGAACTTCACTCTATTGTCCTCGTCTATTGTCACAATCCTTAAAACAAATTAGATTAGAGCTAGAATGAAAGCGAGATCACCTCATGTGCCCGATATCATGTAGGTTATGTCCCTGTATGATATGTTGAGAGGTAGATTGTAGGCACTCGAAGCTTGCCGCAATTTTCGCTCTCACTTATCATACAGTTCAATTCAAGTTCAATTGCGCCAACACACCAGAATGAATCTCATAGCTCCAATTAGTTTATATATATCATGTAGGCCTAATCGAACAGGATGGGTCACCCCTTATTCGATACCGCTATACATGGGATACCTATGAGTTTGACGGTAAACCGGTTCTCTTGATTTGCTACTCACCAATAGCCAATAGTGATAGCTTACTACTGACAGGATAGAAATCAATGAACCTTAATAAGCCTGGTCATATGTGCGTGTCACAAGACTCATTCGTCACAGCATGCACTTTACCTCCCAGCTTTTGAGCTGAGCTTTGGAGCTTTCAGCTCTTGCTAGTTCTTCTCAGGCCATGTCATCTTAACCAGCTTATGAGTGAGATGGAAAAAGGTGTTTGTTTCTCTCGCACATTTGTGCCTGGGCGCATCTCTCCGTACGTCGCTTAGTCGCTGAACTATTAATCACACCATGTTTAATCTGCCAAGTTTGCTTGTTTCATGGGCGAAAATATCTTGAAGGAAGGGGACGGCCGCGCTGCTTGTGAAGTTCGACTGGGAGAATGAATCATCAGATCTCAAGGTTAGCAGGAAAGCTATGCTGATGAGACTGCGAAGGGATAATTCAACCGACGTTCTTTTTGGTGAGAAGAGGAATCACTTGACAGTGGCATACTTGACCCTCCCAGATTATCTATGCCTGGAATATGAGGGACATCCTAAAAGGATGAGATGGTATCGCTATGGTATAAGAGACACAATGACTACCTAGTCCCAAAAACCTGGTACTTCTCGCCGACTGGCAAATCCTTTGCCTTAAAACGGCTGTCCTTGTGAAGACGTAGCAGAACTTTCATGCACATATATAGTTACTTCCATTTCATATTCCTCTGCACCAGGGAACACCTAGAACTAGGTACCGTCTGCGTTCCTAATAACCTATAGTCTTCACATTCAAGTATAGTAGTACATTGACCTCCCTCAACCTGCTAACCGCCACACTCCAAGGTCTTCCTCGAGATTATGCAGGCGTGCGTATATCGTGCTCCTTGACTTGCTTCCCGATCAATATATCTTCTCTCCTCCTTCTATATCAGCCACTAGCTGTACACGAGGTATCAATGCTCTAGATAGCAAATGTTTTGTCAACCCATATTTCCTATTTATCAGACCAGGGAACCACAAACAGGAAGAGTAAAGGCGTGAATCCCACAACCGCCTAGGTTGAGTATTACCGCAAACTGCCCGTTGCTTTGCTATTTCTTTGCGACTGTACTTAGACGTCCTTAAATCACATCACACGTTTAACCGCCTAAAAATACCAATGTACACTCTTTATGCCAGCCTTCTAAGCCAGGGGTTTACTATATAATATAATGATCTGGTAATTTCATTCATTTCTACCTCGATCTTGTAGATATCCCGTCGGCCCAACCTTCTTATGTGACTACTTAGGTTACCTAAGCACATCATACGACCGAACCTTGTATATACACGTTCCATAATCAGTACTTTTATCTCTTCCCTCCCTTCCCATCTCCCGTCTTCACGATGAAGGCGGACGCTCCCCGATATGGAACCCGCGCGGCGACTCCTCATCATAGACGCTTTCGTACGCCACCCAGCGGTACCACCAGCCCGGTCCGCTGCGCGTGCCGTCCTGGGGTTCGATGAGCCAGGTGTAGTTGCCGGCCGAGTACTTGACTTCTGCATCATCACACCACACCACTCATATCAGTAACCAAGTACAATGCAGCGATTAAAAACAATAAAAGGAATGTAGATAATAAAGAAAATCTCCCTACCAGTCTGAAGGACCGTCTCCTCCTGGTAATCGTAAACGGGGATGTAGAACGGCGGCGGGCCCGTGCCGACGCGGATACCGTCCGTGAGGTACGACTTGAGCGAGAGCTGGAAGCTGTCGTCGGGGTTGCCGGCGTGGTGCTCCGGCACCCACTCGAGCACGAACGGCGTGCTGATCGGGTAGTACGCGTCCACGTCCGGGATGTTGAGCCACTGGAAGCTTGCCGCTGCTCCGGCGCCGGCGAGTGTGAGCAGGATGCGTGTAGCGAGGGATTTGGACATGTTTTTTTTTGTGTGAGGTTGTGTGTATGGATTGTATTTCCCTTGAATAATTTTAACCCAGTAAATGTGTTTCATAATTTGCAAAAACAGGTGATGTGGAGGGAGGGGTGTTATATATACAGATTCTCTTCTCTCAAAACATAAAGAAGCATGTCAAATTTCTGCACGGCGAGAGAGATGAAAACAGTAGTAATAAGTACAGTAATAGCGGCCAACGCGTGCATGCCAGCATTGTTGCCCGGCTTAATATCGCATCCTGCTATAATCTATAAAGGGAAGGTCGGGCTGCACTGGATTACGAACTCGGAGGATGTTCAAATCAAAAATGATGCAAGAAGGCGGCACAGGTGAGTTAACCTACACAGGTGTATGCAATCTCAAATCACCAGCCTAGATAGCGACTCCAAACTTTCAAAATCGGCAGCCCTTCCTTTCTCCTGATGAGGCGTAACCTAGATGTCGAGAAAATTTTCACATCTCCCACGCCCCTTTCGCAATGTCCGTCGCCCTCTCGGCAAACGCATACACCGTAGCCTGCAGATTCGCCGTACTGATCGTCGGCAACGCACTCGCATCCACGACTCTCAAATTCTTTATCCCGTAGACCTTCAGATCCGGCGCCACCACTCCGCCTTTGTCCCGCGGGAGCATCGCGCACGTGCAGCCGAGGTGCCACATGCCGATGGCGTTCTCTCTCAGATACGCTTTCGCCTCTTCCGCGCTCGCCAAGGGGTCGTGCCGGTGAGTGGGCGTCGCCTTCAACACCTTTTCCCTGAACAACGGCGCGTTCGCAATATTTGCTTCAATGTCGAGCACGTGCTGCGCGAGAACTTCCACATCGACGGCATTCGTCAGATACCCCGGGTCGATCTCCGGTTGTGCGGTATAATCGCCCGAGCGGATGTGTACCGTCCCGCGCGATAGGGGATGCGAGAGCATGGCGCCGATATTGAGGTAATTATCCGGCAGCGGACGCCCGGATAGTTCCGAGAACCGAGCGGCGGACTGCGGCGTCTGGCTCGCGACTGTGAGGTACGCGGCCGTCGCATCTGTCCCTTCGAGGAGGGCTTTCTCCGTGATTTCGAAATACGCCCTTTCCCTCGCGCTGCTGAGACCACTTTCCCCCGGCGTGTGGTATGCGGCAAGCGCACGCTTGATAGCATCTCGTCCATCAGACGATCTCACGGGGAGATACGCATACGACGTGACGCCCACATGCGCCATCCTGCCTGTGCGGCTCGTGCCGTAATCCCGCATCGCCTGGGCCAGGGTATCGGGTTCCTGTCTGAGGAGCGCGTCGAGCGTTTCGACGCCGTCGTTTACCTCGAAACAGATGATGCTGACGGTGTGGTCCTGGAGGTTCTCGCCGACGGCCGGGAGGTCGAGAATGACGTCGATGCCCAATCCCCGGAGTAATTTCGCGTCGCCGACGCCCGAGAGCTCCAGGATCTTGGGCGACTGCAACGCGTCAGCTGCCAGGATGACCTCCTTGCTAGCTTGCACTACTGAAGCGGTGCCTTGATGAGTGTACTGCACGCCCGTAGCACGGATCTCGCCACCGCCGTCTTCTGTCTCGTCGAAGAGAATCTTCATCACCTGCGCGTTCGTCAAGACGTGCAGATTCGCCCTGTCCTTTATAGGTTTGTAATAAGCCGACACAGAGTAGCTCCTCTCCTTCGTCTCGGGATGGATGGTCGCTAGGCAGCTGAAGGCGCCTGCAGATGTCTTTCCAACAAACGGGTCAGCCGGCATCAGCAGATCCTGGGCAGCCAACGTATCTGCTCATGCTTCGCGGACGGGATGCGTGAATTCTGCCGGGAAAGAGGTCTGGAGCGGACCCGTCGCATCTGTATTCGTAGCCGTCCATTTTCCGATCCCGAGCTGTTTCGCGGTTTGCGCATCTACTGCGGGTGGACACGTGTACGCTTTCGAAAAGTACGGCTGCAGAGAATCCCAGTTCCAGCCCTCGTTTCCCAGAGCTTCCCACGAGTCGATGAGAGCCTTGGTAGGAGGCACGAAGACGAAGGCATTGATGGCGCTCGAGCCGCCGAGGGCTTTGCCTTGGTTCAGATCGATTGTTCTCCCGCCTAGTGCGGCCTGGAACAGATATCAGTCACTGGTTAAGAGGATGACCGAGTGGTTTAGTCTACCAGAAAAATCTTACCTGAGGAGTAGATTTAAAGTCCCAGTCAAGATCAGTCCCCTTTAGCGTCTCAAAGAGAGCGGGGATCTGGACCCGTGGATCCGCGCTATGGTCCGACCCAGTTTCAAGGACGAGTACGTTGTATGCCGGGTTCTCGGACAGCCTGGCAGCAACGACTAAGCCAGACGTACCTCCACCAATGATTACGAAGTCATATGTTACACGTGAGGCCATGATAACAAACGGTGGTATCTGAGAGGAGGAGGGAATAAAAATCCAAGAATCTCTACCTAGATTACAGGATAGCCTTTCTTTGATGATGATGATGATAATGATAGTAAGTATTTAACGTCCCGGCCATTAAGACAGACCTCCCAGGGGGTACGGGACGTGGTAAGCAAGGGCTTTTCAACTACCCAGATACCATCTCTCGCCACAATTAGGGGCTCTCGCTTCGCGACTGTTCCTCCCTCCTTGCGGATTTTGCTCAACCGGCTTATGCTGTTGGGTCTGTAGACAGGGTCTGTTAAGCAGGCTATCACGTATTCTGCGCGGGGTTGTAACTACATATGTACCTACCAAGTAAGCTGTTGGTCGTCAGAATGCAACACCAACACCAACAGGTCTATGGTATATCCCTTGAAAGTTGATAGTCATTTCTCACTGCCATATTCACTGGGGGAGGCACTTCCATTCACCTGCAGAAAACTACTCATTACACCAGTCCAGTGATGCCTAACGTTAACTTGTTTCGTATGGCAATACCAGGGAGAGACAGTAGCTGTAGCGAGAGACGGCGACATGGAAACGCAAATAGAACGTATTTCCCTAGGCACAGTCTGTCTGTCAACAAGTAGAGCAACCGTAGAAGCAGAAGTAGGCCAGATATCTCCATGGGCAGTGTAGTTCATCCACAACTTCTGAAACCCTCATCAAGTCAAATCTTTCAATTCAGAACACATCCATCCTCCTATTCATCATCATCGTCATAGGTATCCTCCCTTTCAAAATCAGGACATTTGTATTCATCTCATCTCAGTCTCCAGTCCGGGCATGGCTCTGTCGTCCTCGTTGGTCGTACACCGATATGCGAAAAAGAAGCTGGCGAAAAAGTCGAACCACGAAAGCTGTGCCGAATGAAGCTTGTTCAAGATTATCCGTGTGATGATAGAGAAGCTCGAGAACCCGAAGAAGCCGTGCAATGCAAATGTGAGATGCTGTAACGCCAGGAGAAAGAGACCAGAGTCGACAATCCGTAATCATGAGCTGCTGCTCTCCAGAACTCAAAAAGGCCAATCTGCAGGAGCTTCAAACAAAAACCCTAGCCAGAAAGCAGGCCACGGACTTTATCCCTGTTTCCATTATTATACCAAGGCGGGACCGCCGTTCGAGCCTTGGCAGGGTCGTTATGTCTGTTCTTGCGCATCATGGTCTCGTAGGAGCGGGTGTCGACGACGAACTTGACGTCTCCATTGCCGAGAGTCATGTTTCTGTCGACGTTGATGAGGCCACCAGTCAGGACTCCCATGGCGTGGGCGAGATCGTCGAAGCGTCGCGCGTCGCAGCGGAGGGAGCTTTCCATGTGGGAAATCACGCCTCGGACGGTCGGGAACGTCGCCTGGCATGCGATGCATCTCAGACCTCCGCCTAGACCGTGATCCTGGGATCGCATGTGATCCGCAAACTCCCTCGGAGTAGGATAAGTAAGGCTGTAAGACAAGTCAGCATGGGGTTATCTTATCATTATGTTCAAGGCCGTGGCCTGTAGATGTAATTCCCACTTACCGACACCGAGGATGAGGGCAGACGTAGAGCCGCATCTTTCTGTTCAGGAATCTTTTAGGCGCAAACGCTGGGTGGTCGGGATCCACCATCCATCTTGGGAAACCGTAGTCTTCCTTGAAAGTAAGATCCTCGTCTGAAAATCCGGTGCCAGCGCGATGTACCTGTCCCTGATACACCTGTTCAACCTTCTTCGCATTCTTGACCAGCTGCGTACTCTTATGCTGTTTCGCATTCTTATTATCCTTAGCCTGGACAAGAGCGAGAGTTGTGACATTCTTCACATTCTTATCCGGCTGCGCACTCTTTTGCTGCTTCGCAGTCATTTCCTGTTGAGCCTCGAGAAGAGCGATGTGTGGTGGAATCTTCTTGGACGTGGGAGGGACGGCATGAGGAGACTCTTGCTTGGCCTTGAGAAGGGCGACGTGCGGTGGAACATTCTTTAATGGGGGAGCGGCGGCATGATGAGACTCTTCCTGCGCCTTGAGAAGAGCGATGTGCGGTGGAACATTCTTTACCGGCACAGGGACTGCATGATCAGAAGTCATGGTCTTTTCGTTCTTGGCCTTCTCTTGCTGAGCCTTCTCCAGTCTTTGGCGGAGGTTAGAATAGGCTCGCCAGCCACTCGGGTCCACCACCATGTCCTCTTGGTACTCCTTGTCCATCTCGTGTGGAAATTGCTCGTCCTCCTGAGATTCGTCCTCCTGGGATTCGTTCTTCTCGGATTCGTTCTCCTCGGATTCGTTCTCCTCGGATTCGTTCCCCTCGGATTCGTCCTCCTCAGATTTGTCCTCATTGTGAGCACTGGAATCGGCATCTTCGTCTGCAATGTCACCACGCGCCACACTCTCGGCTAGGAGAGCCGAGTCGATGAGAGGGAACTCGTAGATACGATACCTGACTCTGTACGCGTTAGGAGTAGATATGATGGGTCGTGTGGGCACGACCTCGCGCCGAACAAGCGCAACTGGGTTGACGTCGGGGGACTCGCCGCCCCAGCCTTCGTCTTCCTTTATGGCTCTGAGGGGGCCCACGGAGAACACTGTCAGAAAACAAAAGATAAGGTCAGCGACTGTAGTGAGTAGAGATAAACATGACTGGACAAAGTGCCAGGGAGCAAGGTCCTACACTCATCCATGCCTGAAGATAGCTGGTGGAGGCCGACTTCGAAGTTGATCATTTTTTCCCGATTCTTGACGACCCAGAGAAAGGGGATACCAGGGCAATCCTCCAGCTGAATGTGTACCCAGAAATCGGACACATGTTTAAAGACCTCGTTACATCCTGGACACTCGAGGTGCTGGTCTTCGGGGTGGCTCTTTTGTCAAGGGTTAGTCAAGAGTAAGTTAGTGGCCGCTGATAAGTAAGTGACTTGTGAACAAAGGCTGGTACGCACTCGGAGAAGATGTTGGTACAGGGACTCCGGCTCCGGAGCGCAGAGGCCACAGTAGTGGCACTGGAAGTGATACTTGTCTCGTTGGTGCCAATACAGTTCGTGCGGCGAGTCGAAAACTGCCTCACATTTTGGGCACTGGTTGGCAGCAGGAAGGTCGTCTCCAGACAAGTCGTCACTCTGGTCGAACGATGTTGTCTCCGACTTGGAAAGCGAGGCGTGCTCGGCATCATCGATGAACTTGGTAACATGTCTCACTGCCGTGTCGCGCTCTGGTGTCTGAGGTCCGGGAGATTTGGCCTGAGCTGTCGTCTCACGCTGCTTGGGAAGAACTTTGAAGCCGCCCACGAGTTCCCACTGATGGGTCTGTCCTGATAGCCATCGCCAATCCTCATTATCATCGTCATCAAAAACTATCAAATCTTCTTCGTCCTTGGCCAGGATACCTCCATCGTTGCCATGCTGGGCCGAACACTGAATGCCATCTTTTGCCGCGCGGGGAGGACTAGGTACCCGTGGTGAACCCAGACCGGGTGGCCACGGTGAAACTGAGTAGAGTCAGTTTGGTTGCGTGGGATGCATGAATGATGAGAGACTTACAACACATGGTGTCAAATAATAGTTGCTCAAGTAAAACAGAGACTTCTTTCCCCTTCCGCACTAACAGATGAGGAGTCTCGTCTCGTGGAGGGAAGAGCTGAATCCGGTATCAGAATTGCGTTAGCAAGAATCAACTCCTACGTTATACGTCATATGCCAAGGCCTTTGGGAACGAGAGTAAGACAGGAGTAGGTCTGAGACAAATGATAGAAGACCGATGGCTTTGAAGAAATCCCCGCAATGTCGAGGCTAAGGAGCGAAGATAGAACTTGGCAGAAGGGAAGTACGATTTGGCTTTCGACGGAGTATTGTCGAGGTGCAAGGGCGAGTGGGATAAAGTAAGGACGAAACAGGTAATGAGGGAAGGGAAACTGAGAAGACATTGCCGGTCGGCGGCGAGTGGAACGAGATTATCCAGTCTCTTGAAGCAGCTGAGACAGGTAAGGCTGATCTTCTGTACGTTGAAAGGACAGGGGAAATGGTAAGAACTGGCCAAGGAGCTCGATGCGGTGTGATAGTCAAGACATGTTATTGGAAAGGTGGTGACGAGTAACATCGGAAGAAGGCAGCCCAAGAAATGCCAAAGACTGAGAAGGAGGAAGATGCATCTCTCGAAATGACAGAGAGAAAGAAGAGAATACAGGACTTACCAGAGCCCGAGCGTAGCCCGCGTGCGATACCTGGAATATCTAGAATCGAGACTCGATCGAGCGGTGATGACTGCAGTGACTCTATTGGATCAGAAGTTAGAACTGGCAACGATAGTCAAGCGCTGGATTTGATATCCATCGATACTTACCTTATGCTTGTTGTGTAGCCAAGCAGGGAAGGATGCCGGCGGTCATGTTAGACTTGCTGGGCCTTGAAGGATAGATGGCAGAGGATAGAAGTAAGGCTTCAGGATGGACGGGAAGTAAGGATAGAAGGGCCCAGATAGTAAACACCAGTTGGAGGTTTCAAGATACTTACTTGCTTCTCTGTTCTTGTCTGTTGATCAGGTAAAGCAGCCTTTGCTCTGAATTTTAGACGACACGGCAAGGTAGGAGATAGGGAATGAGTATTTGGAAAGTTACCCACAAAGAAGGAAGAATTATCAACTTCCGCTTGTAGGCATACAGACTAGTTAACACTCGATGGTCAATCCCAGGCGCCGGTTCGTGGGGGTTCCGTAATACAGGGGTTTAAGAGCCCTGGACGGCGCTTGCGCATGAGGTACAGTAGGTGTGGTAGCTCATGTATCTCCTGCCAGGAAGGGATTTCTTTATCACTAAGCCAAGTTGACGAGAAGGAACCTTGAAAGTTCAGGTAATAGCAGCTGTACGCACAGGTACCTCTCTCAAACGCACCAAATCTGGACCTTCCTCGGCCTTCCTTGGACCTCCACGGACCTCCACGGACCCGCGCGGGTCTCTGCCGGTGTCGATGGGTGTCGAGGGTGCCGACAGGTGCTGGCAAGCCCCCTGACCTAGTTCATACATGGTTATCCTCGTTTCGTTTTTCGAGATAACCACCTTTGAGTCCTTGGCATGGCCTCTGTTCGAGGATACACGCTTCGGATGTGGGAGTATTTATTGGACAGTGGATAGTGAGATGTGTGAGGCCCAGATTCATACGATATACAAGTTAAGTTAAAGACTGGACCCGGGGTTTCCTTCACAGCTCAGCACAATGCTTGACACGGCAAAGCTTGTCCAAGACGTAGGTAGTGACAAGACAGAGCCGATGTGAGGTTCAGCAGCTCTACTGCCGCTCACAGTTGAATGAAAGATATCGAATTTCGAACAAGGGAAGACTTGAAGAGGGCCCTGAGCCTGCTTATCTTGTTGAGGCTCTCCGCTCTACCTTCACGTTCCGGATTGAAACGGCAGCGCAGGGTAGATCAAGGAACGTTATGCTGATGGTCCTGTCTGGTTCGAATATCACCTGCGTTCAATGGTGGCAAGTCCCATGACAGGTTCATTTCATAATATTGGTGGATAACTCGTGAGGAGACTCATCAGTGAGAAACACTGTTTGCCATCGAGGAGCTAATTCACCTAAGATGCACCTGCCCTTTGTTCAAGGTGTCTAACAATCAGATCTCGGAGTTTTCGAGGTGACACAGGGAAACCAAGGAAGTCATGGACCAGGCACAGCAAAGGCAGTCTGCAGGGCAGGAAGCAAAGGATAAATTGAACTTGTCTTGTCTTACTCAAAGAACAACAATTACAGGTTGCCGCGAAAAGGGACGTTGTGAATTTATGCTAGGTGGCTTACGAACTCCATTGTGGCGGTGTACCACAGGTATCTATGTACATATCTCCCTGTTGTGGCGTTATCCGTAGATAGATAGACGGGTCCACCTAAACCCGCCCATATGCACACCTACACAAGTGCCCTGTTCACATGTATGCACCTTCCTCCGGAGAGCTTCCAAGTTGTAGCCAGCTTGGCCATATGGGAGTAAAAGTATATACTATGCTATGTAGATCGAACCCATGAAGCATACCCAGTCATACATACCCTTCTCTTACTCCGTAGCCAAATCTGTGACAACGGCTTATACTGGCTCTTGTATATTTAGATAGACATCATTAGCTGTTCGGCGTCGAATCGATCGATCGCCTGTCAATAATCATCATCCACTTCTCGTCCACCTGCCTACATCTCCGAGGTCTCATAATAAACCATTACAATGACGGACACGCCCAAGTTTAACACCAAATCCCCTACAATCAAGCGCATATGTACGTCCGTATATAAGACAACTTCAAGTGCCTACCTAGCTAACAACCCATCCCCCTTCCCAGTGCGCGAAGCGGCCGAACTCTCCTCCTCGCCATCCCCGGACTACACGGCCGCCCCCTTAGAAAGCGACCTGTTCGAATGGCACTTCACGTTGCGCGGACCCCCCAAATCCAGCTTCGCCGAAGGGCTATACCACGGCCGCATCGTCCTCCCGCCCACGTATCCTCTCCGCCCGCCCTCCTTCCGCTTCACCACGCCCAGCGGTCGGTTCGAGCCGAACCGCGAGATCTGCCTCAGCATCTCGGGCCACCACGAGGAGACGTGGCAGCCGGCGTGGGGGGTGCGGACCGCCCTCGTCGCCCTCCGCAGCTTCATGGAGACGGGCGCGAGCGGCCAGATCGGCGGGCTCGACACCAGCGACGCCGTCCGCGCCCGCCTCGCCCTCGCCAGCAGGGGATGGCGCTGCGGCGCCTGCTGCGGCAAGACCAACGGAGAGATCATGGCCGAGTGCGAGGCCAGGTATCGCGAGGCGGCGACGTCGTCGTCGTCGTCGGAGAATAATAATAGCAAGGAGGAGGAAGTCGAGATCCCCGCCGAGCTGAGGATGGCTTTCCGCGACTTGATGGAAAAGGAGAAGAAGAAAGACGAGGGCGGCGGTGACGACAACGATGCTGAGACTGCGGAGCTAGCCGAGGGCTTTGTGCAGACTGGTCCCGTGCCCGTACAAGATGATCCCGTCATCATCGCCCCGGCTGCGCCGCCAGCAGCGCGCCCAGGTCAAAGCGTACCAGCGCCCACCCCGACCACTGGGATGCCATTACCAGACCCTGCAAGACCGGCATTTGCGCCGGACCAGCGCCCTTTACATGTCATTCCCGACACTGGAGTACCCCCGTGGCTGGACTACGCAATCATGTCGCTTGTGATCATGTTGGTGGCCATTGTCCTCAAGATCATGCTACGGTAGGGGTAATAAGGGACGAGGATTGCTGCATTTTGATTAGTCTTTTTGATGACGACGGTGAACATTGGTTGCACGGAGTTTCGGCGCTTCAAGATGGGACACAGGAATATTGATTGACTTCATATTTACATTATCCGCCCAGAAGCCTTTGGGCGACTCGAGCATAGCGTTGTTACTTGTCCATGTCAGGAATAGAATTCTCTCTTTCCCAACCAAGGTGTTCTGCTCGATCATGGCTACTAGAAGAACAGAACAACACCCTTTTCCATGAGCTCTATCCCACACACAAGTGGCGGTCAATCGTAGTCGGAACTGAGAGCTGTCCAAGAACTTGATATTCAAGTCTGACGAATCTCTCATTCCCCTATGATGGATGGCACCTCGCTTGTCGTCATTCTCTAAATCCTCTTTCCTCCCATCTGCTCTGACGGGATACACATACCTTGATCATGATGAGAGCACGGAAACTCAATCATGCGTTCTGTGATGAGCAGTCCACATGGGCCGATCCCGAAATCTCTCCTCTCCTCCTCCTCCCTGGCAACAAGAGCCAGAGGCCGTCACACAAATCCCAGTGCAAAATCGGCTCTTTTTGCTCTCCGCCCCAACAATCAATCACTCACACCCAGTCTTACACATGCACACCACACATGCACACTTCTGGAATCTTTAAAGCCCGCCCTTCCTTCATCAATCAATCAATCATCCTTGCTCCTCGCCTCTCTTCCTCTTCTTCACCGCTCTCTCTTCCATTCCGTCTCCCTGTCCCTCCTCCTCTATCTCTTCCCCCAATCCCTTTTCTCTGTTCCCTGGCGTCGATGTAGAAGGACCAGGACAGTTCAGACGATAGCCCAGGGAGCGCCATCCCCCGTGCCTGGCCACGGTGGCGAAGGGCGTGAAGTTCTCCATTCTCCTCGCCGCTCGGGCGACATCAGAGTGCAGTAGGTTGAGCAGACGGGAGACGCGGGGGTGGTCGGAGTGGTAGGAGTAGGAGGTGGAGGGTGAGGAAGGACGAGAGAGCTTGAGACGGTCATGCAGCTCGAGCTTGACTCTGTCGGTTTGGAAGAAGAGCTCGGTTATGTCGTTGCGGCCTAGTTCTTGCAAGAGGCTGTTGCAAAAAAAAAAAAAAAAAAAAAAAAAAGGACAAAAGTTAGTTCGCTTTTCTGTCAGAGCAGGTAGATTAGGCAGTTTTTTTGGTTTTTGGAGATGAAAAAGTGGGCGAAGAAACTTTAACCAAGGGATATGAAAATCAACGGGCTTAAGGTTACTTACTCATCGCGCATACCCGGAAAACTGTCCTTCGAAGCGAATGCGAAGCCGAGCATAAAGAAGTCACTAAATGGAGTTTCTCTGTTAGAACTGGAGCAAGCGATATGGAAAGTGCAAGGGGATTTATTTCCTCACCACGCCTGCCACTCATCCGGCGGAACGACCTTTCCCTCGGGCCCGAACACTTCTTCGATGATATAGTCGAAGGATTCGTCCCAGGGCACGCGCGGTTTATGCGGGTTTCCGGGGCCGTACCAGCCGTCTTCGAAGTTGGCGTAGTGGTATTGGAATGAGGTGGTGCTGCTCTGCGCTTCTTGATCAGAAAACGGAAATTCCTTTTCCTTCCCCTTCCCCTTCTTCTCATTTAAATACTCCCCCTCCATCTCCTTCCAGAACGCCAACAAATCCCTCTTGATCCGTCTCCTGTCCTTACTACACAACCACGCGCTTCCCCTGCCATCGCTCCCGCCTCCAAATGTGTTTTCTCCATTCCACGGATTCCAAAACCCAGCCCGAACTCCTCGCGTCTGCAAGTCCCTCGTCTTCCTCATCCGCCTGATCATCTCCCCCGCCTCGCCCGCCGGTGCCGCGTCCGCGCCGAACGCGACGTTGCCCCAGAAGTGGCTGGACGGGAGCTCGTGGCACAACGCCGTGGTCAGGCACTTGACGACGAAGCCGTAGTCGGCCGTGCGCGAGAATATATTCTTATTCTCGTCCAAACGTCCAGCGATTTCGGTCTCGAAGGCGATCTTGCGCTTCATGAGACCCCTGACGCCGCCGTCTTCGTGCGTGAGGAGGAGGTCGTATGATGTTTTGGGCGTTGTGTTCGTGTCTGGGATTGTGAATGTGTCGTCGTGGCTGCTGATGATGAAGGACGAGGAGGTTGTTGTTGTTGTTGGCTTCTTTTCTCCCTCCTTCTCCTCATTATCATCATCGTCCTGATGATGATACACCGCAGCGTGCACTTCCACATCCCATGGTGATATCCCCCTAAAACAGCATTTCCCGCACGGATACGCGTACTTCGCGAACCAGTCCGCCATCTCTTTCCCAAATGCCTCGTCCTCCTCTGTCATGTCCGCGTGGCATTCCACGGCGTGCACGCACAGCTCGTGCAATTGTAAGTCGTCGTCTCCCGCCACGGAGAAGAAGCACGCTGGGCAGCGACGCTTGGTGGTGACGACTCCTTCCGGACTGCTGCGATTCTGTCGGCTGGGTTCTTGTTCGTCGTGACAGGCTTGCTTATGGCTTTGCAGGAGCTGGGAGGATGGTGTTGCGAAGTTGCATTCTGTGCATCTCTTCAAATCCACTCGCTTCTTCTCCCCTTCCCCTTGATCCTGACTCTGACACGGGGCATGCTTCTCAGGAGACCGAGGACGGAGAGGGAGCGGGTTGTTGTGATCTGTGGTGTTTTTATCCATTGCGAGAGACTCGGGATACGTGCTTATGACCAGTGTGGGAAATGGTATTCCAGGGGAGCAGAGCGCTGGAGTTCGGAATCTCGAAAAACAATTAGTGGTTGTGGGAGGAATAGTTGACAAGTCCGGGTTGTCTGCTGGACTCTGGAATATGCTTAGATGGGAAACCAAGTGAGAGCTATTACTAGGACATCAAGTTCTACTTATATAACTTCGAACAACCGCCATCAAAGGATACTCTGCCTCCCCTTTCCACGCAACCATAAAGCAACCCGTTCTCTTCCAGAGGGGGTTCCATCAATGCCACTTCCTCTTATATTCACAGCGAGTCAAAGCTGGATCAAGGAATCACAATGGAGTCAGTACCATATGGAAATAGCGGCCTGTCTCTTTATGTCTCTTCCTAGAAAGGGGAAAGTAACCCCATCGGTGAAGGGATCAAGTCCCACAAACAGTAGTGGACTGAGAGGATCTTTTTGTCGCGCGTTGATCTAACCAAGTCATGTTTCTTTTCTACCTTGCCGTACTTGCTGTATTGTGGGTTAAAATATTCTCTTCAAGGTACGAAGGAAGCCATAGGCCATAGGCTCGCATCACAGTCACAAGCTGTCACGCTCCCTACTTAATTACATTCCCTTTTCCTTAGAGTGATCTGAACGTGATGTGTACTGTATCGTCCATACATCCCAACACCAGCCGAGAATCATCATCTTCCCATCCATGGAATTCGCCCTCGCAGTCCACCTGTAAGCCGTCTCACACCCTCCCCGCCCTCCTATCACTCGCACAAACAATATGCCCGACAACAAGCCACCACCACTCATCCGCCGTACATCCGCACCCATCCACCGCCTGCAGGAGGAGGCCCAGGGTATCGAGCCACTGGACAATCAACTCGACCTCGAAAACATCCACCATCGGCTTGAGCAGCGTAGCGCACATCTTTGGCGTCGTCGGGCCTTTTACCGCGAGCGTGAAAGTAACCATGCTCACATAATCCACCCATCTGGTACTCTCGATGTTTCCGAAAAAATCAACCCAGATGGGCAACTTGCCACCCGGTCCTTCAGTCGGTGGACTTAATTCCTCCGCCTGCTTCAGCAGCGCCATGTCCGTGTTGTAGACATACGACGCCGTGGGCGTGAGCCTGATCTTGAAGTGATAGTAGCTCTTCGGAAACGTCCTCCCTTCGTAATTCCCCGGCTCGAACCCGAACGGGATGTGCGGCATGTCCATCGTCTCCATCAAGATCCGACCGTGCGCCTGCATGTTGAGCGCCGCCAGGATGGCCCCGTCGTCGGCCGCGTACGGCATGACGTGCTCCCCCGTCGCGCGGAAGACCTCGTCGAGCTGCGCTTTGAAAGTAAACGCCTGTCTGAGCTTCGGCGTGCTCGCCATCTTCTCCAGCTGTTTGGAGAACATGCCGTGGATCCGGAAATTGCCGCCCAGGTCCTTCCCCTTCGTGCGCGTGATCACCTTCTCTTTGTTAAGCTCCACAACCGCGCGCTCGAGTATCCGGTTCGTCTCGGCCGCGTCGCCGCCGCCCAGCTCGAGGAGCTTCGGCACGAGCTTCTCTTTCACGTCGACGCCCTTGAGCGGTGTGCAGCAGATGGACCGTACCCACGTCCGCGCTCGTTCGTGCCTCGCCCTTTCTTCACGGCTAGTGGGTGGTAATGGGATGGACATGGACTCGCTGGCAATGGCCTCGATGCGGTTGTACGTCGACGTGATGGCGAACCATGTCTCTCTCCAGTCCGTAGCTTCGTCGGCCACGCCCTCCACTTGGTACTTTCTATGTAGTTCGTCTCGTGACTCTGGCAGATCGATATCCTCGTGCGTCTCCAGCTTGCTCGTCCACAATATCACCTTACGCCAATCGTAGTTCCCGAGATCGTCGTAGTCTATAGGCGGTACCTCTCCATTCTCGTAGGCTACCAAAAACTCGGATTGGAACTTGGCCGTCAGCGCCTGCACGTACGACTTCCGCTCCCTACTGACCCTGGGCCAGAATTTCTTCAGGGCGGACAAGGACATGCCCGGAAAGTGCTTGAGCAGCAGACCGACATCGAGATTTCTGTCGAGGCCTCCAAGTAGCGTCCTGAACACGACGCAGGCAGCAATGAGCTCGTCTTCTCTCTTGGATCCCAGCTTCTCATCGTGAGCTGCAGGTTTATTGAAGCGGCCTCGAGGCTGCCTGGGTATGGCTGTGAGGTCTCGAGTCTTGTACTCGATGAACCCATCCGGGATGGTGGACTCGGTCTCGCGGGCCGCACCACTGGGCGGAGCAAACGAATCCGGATAACCGCTCTCAGTTCTCGTCCTCTGATATCCCCGCGGTCTTCGTACTGCCTTTGGCCTGCCCGGCTTTCTGCCCCTGGGAACCACATTGGACAGGCCGAAAATCTCATCATCTGTAGATGCGTTGATGATTTCATCCGGCATTTTCTCGGGGGTGTACTGATTCGAAACGAGCCATTCCAACTTCAGCGGCTTCATGCTCGACCTGACCACTTCGGGTGAGAAGCACATGAAGATGTACTCGGGCGCGATTGTCCCGTGAGTGAGAATCTGGCTCCCCTCGAACGATCTCTCCCAACGCATTATAATGTCGAGCTTCCGCAAGAATCCTCCGTAATACGGGTCTGCCCAGCCCGCACACGCGTTTGGTCCACGAGCGGTCTTGAGAATATCTTGAGCTTCGTTGGGTAGGTTTTGCCGCAAGAACCAGCGAGCGTTCGGCATTGGCCCTACAAGAGCAAAACTCTTCCCTTCGAGCATTTCAAAGAACGGAAGTGGGAGCCATGGCCAGTTCACACCAATGGTGTTCCTCAGGATTTTGGCTGGAACGAAGCCCCTAAAGGAGACATGGGCCTCAGTGTCCTCGGGCTCGGTTGACTGATCAAGCCGAGTGTCGAGACCCTCTGGTTGCTCAGCTTCATCGTCCGATAGGGTTGCATCGGCTTCGAAAGACTCTGGAGTCGACACTATGAATATGCGGTCAAAGTGCTGAGGTCTCCTCAGGCTCTCGTCATAGTCAACCATTGACACATCTTCATCACTCGACAACAAATCGTCACCGTCGGCATACGATGCCCTGCGTCCGAAAGAAGACATATAACCGCTGTATGGACCATCGTCGTCTACCTCCATCTGGTCCCCTGCGCCCTCGAAGCCCGCGAAGATGCATGTCCTCTTGCGATACTTGCCCTTGGCAGCCGCCGCGTCAAAGTCCCTGGCGGTCTTGGCCGAGGATAAGATGCTTGTGATGCTTTCGGCCGGTGCATTGCCGTTATCAGCTGACCAGGACCAGGCCCCCGTGTTGAAATCCTGCATGCAGCAACGATGCTGTTCCCACATGGCGCTGGCCTTTTGCCGTTGACTCCATATGTAGACAGCCAACTTCCCACTGTCCCATAGCTCATGCCTTTGGGGACGCCGGCGATATCTTCGAGTCTTCTCCGGCATGTCCGACGGTTGCGCATCAACGCGGGCCTTCTTCCACGGTAACTGGTCGTCCGCTTGCATCTCGTCAGCTGGGCGCTTCGTACCGTGTCTGTTTACCAAGATATCGCCAACCACCGAGTTGGCATAGTTGAGTGTTTCGATGTCCTGAACCACGTTCAGGTCTCTGGGTAGTCTCAAGCTGCGTGCGTGATTATACGCCCGCCCTTGGGCGGCGAGCTCGTCGAACAGCTTTGCCTCGTCCGGCGCGAGCGAGAACGCGTCCGGAACGTAAGCATCGGGATACATTTCCTTCATTTTCTCCTTCACAGCCATCACACGCGGGTCATCCGACGACTTGATGCCGGGGCCGGTACTCGAGTCTGCCTTGGCTATGACGACACACTCCTGCATCTTGGCCTGGTCGTCGAAGAAGAAGAAGTGCATCTGCTTGATGAGCCCATCTCTCTCCATCTGGTTGATCGTGTTCTGGCAGATACGCCGATCTGGGGGTGCCAGGTCTGTGAACTCTTGCGCCCACACAGACACCACCGCCATGAACAAAGATCGCTGCCCGGGAAAAACACCGTCGTTCTGGGACAGGAGATACTCGACGATCTGAATGATGCGTTCCCTGCGTCGGGCACCGAATGTCGCGTTCGGGCCCGTCGGTCTCGCGAAAGAGGCGAGAGATCTATGAGAGGATCCTGGAGCCATGCCATCGACCGGAATCATCACCTCGGTGCCTCTAGCTATCCTCGATGAGATGTTGGGAAGGGGTTTTCGAGCACGAGGAACCTGGTTGGATGGGGAACCAGACGCGGAAGTATCCGCCTTTTGGGCCTTGGGCTGTTCTCGATCGACATGATACGTGGAGGGGCGGTCTTGACTCGCAGGGGGGTTGCCGGTGGCATATATGAGATTTTGGTCCACAAGCCGCCGATGCTCGGCTACATCATAGATCTCAAGATCCTTGAGGACAATGCTGCCCCGAGCAGCCTGCGGTGATGTGTATGCCGTTGCCAGGCCAGACTCAGCTTCTTCCGATGCAGTGGCCTTTTTAGAACGCTTTCGAGGAGTTGAGGCTGCATCGAATCGAGACTCGATTTGCTCTCTAGGAGTGAGGGTCGCCCGGGGTGGAGGACGGTCGTCGGAATCCAATACATGTGGCTGTGTGGACCTGCGTCTTCGCCGACCAAGTGCCACAGGAGGCGGATCATAATCCGGATTGCAGGCCGAACGCGATTTTGTCAAATGGTATTCTAACCCGTTGGAGTTTTTCCAACTATTTCCGCACTTCTCACATAGAAACCACCCATTCTTCGCGGTTGGGGCGGTCTTTTTGGGCACGGCAGAGCTGTCAGGATCTGTGTTGGAGGCTCCTTCTGAGACTGAGGCTGTTTGGCCGATCTCGTTAGTTGGGCTGAGAGCAGTACCCGGCTCGACGGCAGCTTCGGATTTTCTCAAAAAAGACGGGTCCTTTAGCTTGTCTGATCGGAATATCAAGACCAGTGACTTGGGCTTTCTTCCTTTCCGTTTGACACCCAATTCTAGCGAGTTCGGTAGACCGCGATAAACGCCAGGGGGTCTTTCAGGCTCTTTGGGACGCTCTGCTTGTGTCTTCACATCGGAGACTGCGGTCCCGCATCCCTCTTCGGTGTCTGACGCTTCCCCTTCTGCTTCTGCTAGCGGGGACAGGAGTCGAAGGCGTTTCGGGGTTCTGTTCTCAGTTCCTTCTTCTTTTTCTTCGGACAAAGAGCGCTTCTGCTTCATCTTCCTAGTGTATCCACGCTGTGGCTCTTGGACCCGTGTCATCTCTGTGAGGGAAGCGAGGGGGTTGTCACAAAATTGGGATGGGACAGGCCGTGAGAACCCATACTCCTCCCCATCACCTGCTATACTCGGCTCCGCCTCGATGGCTAAGGGCGGTTGTGCTTGACCGACACCTCCCGGGACCTCGCTAGCGGCATAAAATGTGTATGTCATGGTCTTGCCAATGCGGCCTAGCTGTGCGATCGAAGTGAGGTGCCCGAGATGAGGGGCTTGGGTGTTTGTTGGCACCGAGATCGATCCAGTCATGGCCGCGGCAAGACGCTTGAAATTTGGTCCCAACGTTTGCCTACAGATAGCTGCATTCGAGGTGCCTTGAGAGCCTGCTCGTTTGATCACTTCGAATGCCGAATTCGGCACCGGCTTCTGCGGCTTCCAGGGGGGCGGGATGGCGTTCACGTAAGGAGTGGTGCTCTCTTGCACTTTGGTATTTTTCCTCTTTTTCGTCGGTGTATTCGTCCCAGGCCCGGCCGGTTGTGTCGCATGCATAGCACGGGACGCGTCGCCCCGTTTCCCTATGCGTCCGGACGGGACTGCCATCCTGGTTTTGGGAGTGGTGCGAAAATCAGCCCATTCTTCCGGAGCTGGATCGCGGATGTATTTAACGCAATCCTTGAAAAGCCTGTTGCTTCCGGCAAACTTGGCACCGACAAAGGACAGAGCGCCGATGTTTGTGAGCCAGCGGCAGGTCTTTGCCAATGCGCGCATCTGACGCACACGCTCGTCGACGCCCAGCTTGGAGCGAGCGTCGCAGTACCGGATGAGCTCCCATGCTTTGACTACGGCGACAAAGGCTTGCGCAAGGGCCAGATAATCGATATGGTCCCTGTTCCACTTGTCGCAAAAGGGAACGGGCTGTAGGTCGCTAGTAAGAGCTGCCTTGGATAGATCAACGGTCTCATAATCCAAGCCTTCGCTTTCTTGATCGTCCTTGGCATATTCCGAGAACTGAGCGAGCCATAGTCTACTCGATTTCCCGCCACGGAGAACTATGGGCAGTTTGATGACATATCCTTTTCTCGCCAGAGCGTCGGTCCGGGTAGGGAGCGACCTCTTGTCTTGACCAGTAAGTCGGACGAGATCGCCCTGTAAGATACCTTTCTTCTTGGACGAGGCGATGTCGACGAGTGCCCGCCATTCGAAGAGAGGTACCCGTTTCAAATCTGGCCCGTGGCCGGTAATCGCCCGCCACTGGCGCTCCTCGGAAACGTGAAGTCTTGGTCGCACAGTGGGTACCGTCACTTCCTTGGGCTCGCCACGATGTGCCCCCTTCGATTTCGAAGCGGGCTTGGAAGCTTTGGGGGTAGCTTTAGGTGTTTTAGAAGTGGGCTTGCCCGAGGTCTCGTCGTTTCCGCCAGTTTCTATAGCATCTGGCTCTTCAGGTAGGGCAAGCACGTCTTCCAAGGACATATGGTTGAACTGTCTATCATCGCCAACGGAGACGTCAGAACGAGCGGCTAGCCACCGCCAGACCTTGGAAGCGACGGCGAGGTCATGATGACTGCCGTTCTGCTGAGCATTTACACCAACACTGGAGGTCGCAATCTCCGGATCAATGGGAAGCGCAGCGTTCTGGTTGTCTTCGCCTTGGGGTTTATAAAAGGAGTCGATTGCATTAAGTAAGTTAGAGACAGAGCAGCCTGGCTCGGATGTTAGTCAAATTTTCTTTTCTGCAAAGCGCTTCTCGCCAGTCATAGCAAGTATGTACACTCAAAAATGGCCAAAAAGACATCTGGAATACCCGAGAGGATGGTAAAACTCAGGGAGGAAAACTTACCACGGATACCAGAAAATGCGATTTCTGTCAGGAGCGAATCGATGAGCTCATCAAGTCCAGCACCCATGTTGGCGATAGCTTGGGATGGGGAGGCATGTGGAGCGGGCAAAAAAGAATTCCAATATTGTCACCATCAAGGCTCGAATGGTGGTGCTCCAGTGACATGGCCCATGGGCAAGGAAAAAATGGACAAGGTGGGGTGAACTGACAGGTGAAACTAGTGCGATGGGGCAGTTGCATCTGTCAGCTGCCAACCAACTGTTTTTCGATGTGAGAGCAGAAGGACAAACAAGATTCAGAAGTGCTGCTCAAAGATGACAATGCAACTAGAGACCGGGACTGCTGGATTTACAGACCGACTAAATTTGAAACTGTCGCAGTGATGAATTCAAACTGGTAACCGATGTCCAGAGTAAACATAGCGTTGGACGCCGCCCCCAGCTTAACGTACTTCAAGGTCATTATGCAGGTGTACTAGCTAACACTCCCAAGCACAGACTCAGGGTAGGCTTCGTAGCAGCAATGACAACAATATAAGAAAACTTGGGTATTTTGCTTTATTATTTTGCATCTATCTAGAGGGTATCATAAATAAGAGGACCATTGTACTTTCCCGGGTGACCTATACCACCTGAGTAGACCCTCGTTTTTCCTCCACCTTTCTGCGATACGCCGCGACAATCTTGTCTCTGGCTTCTTGCAGCTCCTCTCGTCTCTTCAAACTGCCCGCAGATTTGGGTATGTCCTTCACCTGCACCGCAGCGCCCCGGACGAGCAGGTGCTTGGACGGTTTCACCGTAAATTCGGGCGGTGCCTTGACCACGTCGTGAAGACCCGGCCGTGACTCTCCGCGCTTTTTCTTCAGTATCGCCCAGGGATCCTCGTCGTCTTTCGACTTCTTCTTCCGCTTCCCCGACCCTTGAGGCTCGGCGTGTAGTTTCCAAGAAACGCCGTTCTCTTCGTCCTCGAGCTCCTTAGCTGCTTGCAGCTCGGCCTCCTCTTCTAGCTTCTCTTTTCTCTTGCGGTCTTGTTCTCTCCACTCGTCGTACATCTTGTGCATCTTCTTCTCCTTGAGCGTTCTGTAGACTTTGCCTCCTAGTGGGTCCGCATTTCCCTTCATCGACTTATTCACCAATCCCGCGAGGGGCAGCGCGGCATCGACACGGGCTGAGAACTCGGACATGCGCTCTCCGGGTAGTATAGTGGGTATGACGGAGGCTGGTTTAGCAGGCTGGGACGATTTGGTCTCTGTCTCTGACTTCTCGGCATCCTGAGCATCGCCTTTCTTCTTCCCCTTTGCCTTCCGCGGCTCATCGCCGTTATCGAGACCTGACCTCGGCTTCTTCCCACTGGTAAAGGCCATCAGCCGTTTGAACGCCCTAGGCGCATCATCCTTCACGGTCGCAGGTCGCTTCCGTTTTCGGTCGCTGGGTGTCGGTTTCGTCGTGGCCTCGTCCGCTTTTCTGTTCGATTTCGGCTGGGCCTTTCCCTTCCCATTGTCTTTCCGTGCCACTTCCTTTACAGGCAGCGGCCTTGCTATTTGTGTCGGGGGTAGATCGAAGCTGTCTACGGTCAGAACACCCTAGGTTATGACATAGGATGGGCTAGGGGGTGGCGCACCTTGATTCATCTTTGACTTTTCGGGTATGTTTATGTGGCATCTTGGCAAGTCCTCTCGATCCTTCGATTTGTTATCTTCTTTAAAGAGGTCGTGATGCTTAATCAGCTTAGGTGTGTTGCAGAGCTTCAAAGTTGCGACTGATGGCTGATAATTTTCTTGGAGTCACACTTGACAGGTGGGGGGCAGTGGATACTCGGGGTCTCCCGCCATCTGCCCTACCAAATACGGAGGATTCCCTGGATTAGGCTAAGTGTAACTGGGACACAGCCAGTAGAATGAGTCCTGACTCCTGACAACAATAAGATCTGCCAAGTCATCAGCATAAGGAAAGGATTGTTATGTGTGACTCGTGTGTCGCTATTTTCCTCCGAGTCGGCCCAGCCTATCTAAGACTCCTCTTACTCAATTACCCTACGCTGTAGATCGTATTTCCAGGCAACCATATTAAAGTTCCACGTCGATAGCATGTAGATAAATCTCACGTAAACTTGCCTAAATAAAGCCTAATCGCCATCATCCGCGTTTCAGTGAAATTAGCTGCCAGGAAGGGTTGCAGCTGTGCCACTGTTGATGCCATGCCGTTACCGGTTCCTCGAGGTCATCGTGAAGGACTATCCGCAAAGTTCACTGGAAATAGAACTGAAGACGTCAATGTCTTTTTTATATGCACAGCGAGCTATCCTACGCCCTGGTTTGAGAAGTTCGGGCTACGGTTAAATCTTTTGGTCTACATGAGATCTGTTCAGAATTTGTAATGGATGTCCGAGCGCGGACAAGGAGTAGTCTACACGAGGATATCGTTGTATCCGGACCCACTCTGCTCAGTAAGTTAAACAACACCCTGGCAATCGGATAGAGGAACAATTGCTCTTTCCAACAAAGCTTCAACCTCTTTAACAGAAAAACGACAACAATGGAAATATTGGACAGAGTACAATTTATCAGACTTCAAGATCAAGTTGGTACTGTCAAAAATATTCTAATAAGTGAAAGACGGTGTATCGAGCGTTGCGTTGCAAAAGTGGGCACTTATCCAATCAGGATTGGTTCGTGATGAGGTGATCTCTTGGTACAGTAAGTGAGTTCTGACCATCGTAAATTCCCAGCTGACCCTCCGTCTCGTCCGTGCCTCACACAGCCAACAAATAAAGGCATAATTCATAAGAAGTGACAACCTCTATCACAGTCGGGCGAAGTAGATAAATCATTTCTTCTGTACAAGTAAGCAAAGCAAAGCAACTTTATACAGCCCTCCAGCTGACAGGCCAAGACAAGAACAAAAGGCGGACGAGATTAGCCCCCGCGCGGCTTCGGAGCCGGAAGACTCGGATCCTAAGCTATTTACTAACGGCAGCCATGCAGCTGCATTTAAACGGAATGTGCTTGGTGACATGTTTCCAATCGGCCAGAGCACGCGATACCCTATTAACACAAGCTAGTAGGACGCAAGGGAGATCGAGATCGCGTTCATTCGCCCAGTTTCAAGATGAGAAAGCTTGCTGATACTAGAAAGGGTTGGGTTAGGTTACTAAGTAGTGCTGAGGGGGAAGGAAGGAAGGACCCTTGCACCGTCAAGGTTGGAAGAACACTGTGTGTTGCCTGGCATTTGAATTGGCCAAGTAAGGGGTTAAGTCGACGATCGCAAATGCCTAGAACTGTCAACAGACAAAACGTGCTGCAGGGACCCTGCCAAGACTTTCAAGGTTCTTTGCCAAGACCTCTTGCCCTGCTTCCTCTCCTTCTGAGGTGCAGTACCTATCAGTCTTTCTCTATGCAAGTGCTTGCTTATTCTCCCGTCCCTTCACACCAACTTTCTTCTGGCGACAAATTCTAGAACGCCCAGCTCAGCTATCTATCTCGGTCATGTTCTCCATGGTCCCCTATCGCCGACCGCCCAAATGCAGAGGCATGCACGGACCAATAAGCACGTCGACAGCGCTCACGCCATATGCATCTGGACAGAAGTACCGCAACCCCAACGGAGTCTAGGTCTTTTGCCCTCCCAAAGGTTTGTAACTTTCACCCTCGTGCCAGCTCTGGTAGGTTTCTGCGGTAGGTACAGCACACCCCAGCAAACACAAATATCCATCGTCCCGGCTCTCCGTCTATTGGCTGGCGTCAGAGTCTGAAGAGGGCCAGCTCAGAATCTCAGATACCTGATTCCATAATCCGTAATCCCACGATGCATCCATTATCTCCATCGTACGTATGCCTCTACAGCACCTGCACAGCACAGCACACACCCTGGCATGTCCTTTATCTCTCCGTCGCTGGCCACTGGTCAGCATAATGCTCCTCCATTCCTTCGGTTGATGGATAGCCATGATTCCGGCCAGGCCCCTCTGCCGGTAACGCTAGATTCTGGTGCTGCCTAATATTATTATCCCATGCAGACTCCCATGTAATATGTGTGATAGTTGACAGCCAGCTACCGCTTCAGACCGTACATAAGTACATACCTGATCTATTTAGGTAGGTTAGGTAAAGTAAGATAGGTACCGAAGATTATGTGCCGCAACACGGTCTGCTTACTCCTTTTTATAAGAACCGGCCTGGCCCCTTGTTTTTCGTTGTTTTTCGCGATACTCTCGAAATTTCTGTTCAGATTCTGCTGCCATTCATGTTGTCTTCTCCTTAGGCGCTTCTGGTGGAGAGATTTGGTGTTTTGTTTCCAGCGGATTTAAGCGATATACCCCCTTCTGTTTTATTTTTTACTTTCTCCGGAGTACCCGGTTCGGTCGTCTTTGTTCCTCTCTCGCGCCTTGGACCCTTCACTAAGCATTGTTTTGAGCGCGCGCATTGCCGAGTTATCCCGACTTATACTGTGGCACAGTACCCCATATATCACTGTCCAACCAATCTCGCGAGCGCTCCCTTCGTGTTTCATTGATAGTTTACCCAACCGCCCCAGCGGGTGACACAATGTGGTCCGAAAAGAATTTCGCGGATTCCACCGTGAGCGAGGTTTCGGACGACAGCTACGACCCTTTCATACCAGAGAAGGAGCTCGAGGATTCGGAGAGGCAGAGCTACTGTTTACCGCGGAGAACAGTCAGACTTGCGGGATACGTAGCCTGTGGTACCTTATGGGGATCCACACTCTTGTAGGTGGCAGACTGCAGTCTAGGTCGCTTGGCGCCATGTTGGCTCGGGATGCTGACTTTTGCTTGTTTAGAGCCGCATTGCTTCTCTTGAGTATAGTTTTGTCGATAGCGAGAAATCTTTGGGGTATAGAAGACGATCCCGACAAGGTACTTGGCGATTGGGGGAAGCCGGGCACAGGGACGGGGAGCCTGGCTTGGTATCCCACAGACTTCCTCCGAGATGTTAAACCTGTGCCATGTCATTCTCACAACGACTATTGGCGCAAGGTCCCCGTCTTCTCAGCCCTCCATATGGGCTGTACGGGGATCGAAGCCGACGTAGTAAGCAGGATTTCTCATCCCCCGCCGACTCCCTTAGAACCCCCCCTCACGCTAGGCTTGCTGAGTATTGCGGGGGCTGGTTTGAGATTATCGCATTTGTCAAACCGTGAATGTCCAATAGTGACTGACACTGAGTTTGCAGTGGCTACACGGAGAGGAGTCGGAACTCCTTGTGGGACACGACAGGGCGGCTTTGACGCCATACCGGACTTTCCAGTCTCTTTATGTCAGCCCTCTCATAGAAATCTTAAAGCAGAACAACCCGCAGACGCCATTCTATAGCGATAGCAGACGTGGCGTCTTTGACACCGATCCTGAGCAGACCGTAGTCTTATTAGTCGATCTGAAGACGAGCGGTGTCAGAACACTTGAAGCACTCGAGGCTCAACTCGAACCCCTCCGAGCCAATAACTGGCTCACATATGTCGAGAACGAGATTGTCCATAAACGCCAGATCACCGTAGTAGGGACAGGCAACACACCGTTCGACATTCTCGTACGAAACTCGACATATCGAGATATCTTCTTCGACGCACCGCTCAACGAGCTATACGAGGCCGTGGACTCGATCGACGCGGAGAACGAAGAGGAATACTTTGTATACAACAGCACCAACTCGTACTATGCCAGCGTAGACTTCCAGCGGTCTATCGGAACGGTCTGGTCGCGGCTGGACGAGGAGCAGCTCCGTCGCATCCGAGGCCAGATAAAGGGTGCGCATAGACGTGGGCTCAAAGTGCGATACTGGAATACGCCGTCATGGCCCATCAGCCTGCGAAACAGGATTTGGCACACTTTGATGGCTGAGGGCGCCGATATATTAAACACGGACGACCTGAAGGCCGCAACGAGAAAGAGGTGGTAACAAAACGCATGATATGAAGCAAAAACAGTTTGAAAAGAGCAATAAATTCCGATATATCTATCACGATTGTGAGAATGACAATAGGCCGTCGTTAGAACTGTTTGCAGATCGTTTTCCCCGGTGTTACCTTGTATTCTGCAGAACCTGTCGATCAGGGACTGTATGACATTGACTAACCTAGTCTGCAGGGTATGTTGCTTCCCGAGATGATCGATCGACCCCACCATCATTGCCCTCCAGATCTTGTCCCGCCCAGACTTCAGTACATCACCAAGTGTACTGACTGTACCTAGCCTTACATTTCCCTCTGTAACAAGCCGAGCTACTGAATCACAATTAATAGTCAACGAGGCATCGTACAACCAAGATGACATCGAAGACAGCTCTTATCACAGGTGCGACCGGTTTGCTCGGCAGACAGGTAGCGACAGCTTTCCGAGAGACCGGCTGGAATGTCAAAGGCACAGGCTACTCCCGCGCCGACGGCGCCAGCATACTCAAGGTCGACTTGTCCAAGCCGACCGAAGTGGAAGCGACACTGGGCACTGTCAAGTTCGTCATACGTTACCTACCTTTCACCACCAGATGTCGCTTGACGGACTAGTCTAGGTTAACGCGTCTCAATCAGGCCTGATGTAGTAGTTCACTGTGAGAGGGCCAGCACCGAGATGAGATGCTCCCGAGCGATTTAACCCCCCTATCGGACTAACAGTAGCCAACGCTTGAACGTCCATAGGCGCCGCAAACCGATTCCCCGACAAATGCGACAATGACCCCGAAGGCACACGCGCGCTCAACGTCACCGCGACCGAGAGCCTGGCCACGCTGTGCGCCGCCCGGGCCATCTTCCTGATCTACATCTCGACCGACTACGTCTTCCCTGGAAAAGCCGGCGACGCACCTTACGAGGCCGACGCGACGCCCCAGCCGACCAACCTGTACGGGCAGACGAAGCTGGACGGCGAAAAAGCGGTATTGGGCGTCTATGACAAGGCGGGCAAAACGGGCCTGGGCGTGGTCCTGCGCGTGCCTGTCCTGTACGGCGATGCAGAGACGCCGGCCGAGAGCGCGGTGAACGTGCTCATGGATACCGTCTGGAAGGCGCAGCAGCCAGACAACAAGATCAGCATGGACCACTGGGCCCTGCGCTACCCGACGAATACGCGCGACGTAGGACGCGTGTGTCATGGTAAGGGTCTTCTTTCCCAACATCCCCATGCCATAGATGACATGACCCCCTTGCTGACAACAAAAAAAAAAAAGATATATCGGAGAAGTATCTCGCGACAAGAGACCGGTCCGCCTTACCCACGATCCTGCAGTTCTCTTCCGAGGACAGGTTCACCAAGTACGAGATGTGCCAGGTCTTCGCCGAGATCATGGGTCTGCCTATCACGGGCATCGAACCAAATACCGAGGGCAATGACCCGAATGCGGCGGTCCAGCGGCCGTATGACTGCCATCTTAGCACCGCGGCGCTGAAGAGGATTGGGATCGATGTCTCGACGCGGGACTTTGTCGGGTGGTGGAAGCAGCATCTGCATGTTGCTAAGTGATGGTAAATAAATGTCTGATGGGTTAGATAGGAAAGGGCGGGAATGCAGCCCCCAACCCTCCTTTCTTGACCAGGTCACATTTTATACTCCAACAACAACAACATGAGAATCCTAGCGTTTATTTAATGGAACTGCCGCGGTACTTACTACTCTATCTAGCGATGGTCTGTCTATCTAGACTGCAAGTACGGTGTCCTGCCCAGAAATGATCGGGCTGCTAGATACCTAGGTTAGGTTCAAAAATGAGTCCTGCCAGGTAACAGCACGTTTCTCGAAGATCGGGCTGGAAGTTGTCTACATGAGACCACAAAGGTCTGAACAGCTACATCCAGGTAACGAAATACTGTATCAGCACTTATAGAACTTTTCCTTCAACCCTTTTCTAAGATAAACAAGCGGCCTACTAATCCAGTACAATTTTTTGTTGTACACACTGGCGACCAGACTGTCTACTACACATCCCTCCACATACAAACTAAACACCGGATTTGTTCTCAATACCAAAGGAAATACCACAGATCACGTGCGCCAACGTGCTTTTGACCTTTAAGCAGACTCGTGCCTTCTAGGGAACGCCATACACACCAAGCCTAACGCCTCTCTCCAACAAACGACAGCCTTCCAGGACATTTGTCGACCACCCATAGACAGTAGCCATGAAATCCGACATATATCATACAACATTACAAACTCAAATCTTGCATCAGGTAAATCCAGCCGGAACTCAGTAGTGCCGCAGCTGGAGAGTGTAGCTATAAGCTGGCACCCAAAGAATAGAATGTTTGTTTAGTAAACGTGATCATCAAGAAAAATCGTAACATCGGATCGAATTACGTGAGGCATCCGTTTAGAGACAAGTGAGCCAGTATGTAGCACAACGTCTCACGTTGAGTCGAGATGAAATCTTTCATCTCATACCACTTTAAGCGTCCCTGTCCGACCAGGCACGGTATTGTAAGGCTCTTGTCGCTTCTGGTGATCTCGCTCATGCTGGTCGCGGCGTCTAGCCAAGTCACGTCCTCGTTCTACGAGTTCGTATTCTTCTTCACCACGATGGTCATGTCCACCAAGTCTTCGGCCTTGGTCTTGGCTTCTGGACCCCAACAGTGGCACAGGTGGAGCATCCTGATCCTGTGACCACGGTCTCGCCGCCGATGACGACAGACTCATGCTACGCGAGGGCCTGCTCCCCGTACTGCGGAGGGCCCGGCCATTGTGACCGTGCGGGCCCCCGTTCGCCTCGGTGGCCTCGATGAAGTCGACAAGATGGTTAAACCCCTCGGGCGGTTTGACGCCATGGCCCTTCTTCTTTTTTGACCATTGGGGCGCTTCCGGCGTCTTCGGCGTCAGGTCAACGAGGGGCTTAGGAGGAATCCGATGGTCGGCGTGGGGCCGGCCCGTGACCTGCGAGTTTGGGGCATGAGGTTTATGTAGATTATACGGAGTCAAGGGTATCTCTGGTGGTGAGAGTGGTCGATGATGCGAAACACTTTGGGCAGCTGGCCGCGAAGAGGACGAGGGAAACCCGATAAGACGGCGTGCTGTTGCAGTTAAAGAGGTGCGGCGCTCGTGCTTCTGCGCAGCCTGGACACCTGTGCGTTGTGTCGCCGAATGCTCAGCAGCGGACGGAAACCATGAATGACCTTCATCCTGATTCGGCAAGACATCTGCGGCCGCCTGGCCTTCAGTGACCAATCGATCCTGCTTTGCTTCCAAGTCTGCAAGGGCCTGCTTTCGAATCTCATACTGTTCTCCAAGCAGGCCCCCGGTGAAGCCGTCGTCGCTTTCTCCCTTGCGCACTTGAGGAGTTGTCGCATTGGGAGGCGCCCTCTTGGAGAGACGGCGTCCGATGCCAGGTTGACCAACGAACTCGCCCCCACGGGGTTCCTGCTGAGAGGACATACTGTCATCCCCTGGACGCGTTGATGGGTGATGAGAAGAACTCGGGTCGTTCGGGGCGACCACGGCTCGAGAGTTACCTGTGACCGGCTTTGGGGCGGTCGACAGTGACCGCCGATTTACCCTCGCCGTCGAGGTGCCTGTGCCACTGTTGGCTCCATCCCGAACCTCCAGCTTCCGGTCCAAAACGTACCAACTTCGCCAACGAAACACGGCCTCTCTGAACTTCCGGGCGGTACTACGATCGTCGGTGCTGAAGTACTGTACGTATTTCTCGGTATTCAAGAACAAGGTGGTCTTGTGTTGGGACTTGACCGCATAGCAGAATTGCTTCGGAGGTTTGATGTGTTTCTTCAATTCCTCGATTGTCGGCGTGTAGATATCGTAGTCGGACAGGTGGCAGAGACTGACCGTGTCCTTGTCAGCAAGTTTACCGTTTGACTTCTTTGAACAGATGATTTGCCCGCTTTCGAGGATGGTAACCCATCTCTTATTCCATTTTCCTGGTCGATTCGACTGGTACATTTGTAGCTGGCACCCGAACCCGCTCGTTATACCATCCGGCACCCAAGCGGCGTCGAGATCATCGTGATTCTCACAGGGCTCCGTTACCTCCACCACCAGCTGGTTTTGGCTGTCGCGATCCCACGAGTTCATGACATCGCGGATCCGTTCATAGCGGCGTACCCGACGTTCGAGTCCCAGGTCTCCATAACGCTCCACCACAATGCACCTTGCGGCGTTGATCTCCGGATGCTGCCCAATCCAGTTGGACGTTTCCGATATAATGTCGGCCGGCGTGGTCTCTGGATTCACGGGCAGGCTTAGTACATAGCCTAGGCAGTGGACCGCCACCATCTGCACACATTGTCAGCTGTCAATCCATGTCCATGACAAATCCGGTAGCTCCGAAGATTCTTACGCGATCTCCGGCGTTAATGGCCGACGTGGGGGCGTCCGTCTGGGGCACGATTTCCCTCCCACCAGGTTCGATGTGGGCTGGCGGGCATTCGGCCGCCACCTCAGGTCCGGCTTTTCGAGTGCCTGATCTACTCAGGTTCGGGTTCGTCGACACCGGTACGCCCCCTTTGTCCTTGCCCCCTCTTGCCAGCGACACGAACCTGCCGATGAGCGGGGCCCGAGCTTTCTCCGCCTGGCCCGAGGCCTTCTCGCTGTTCTCGAGTAGCTCTTCCAGTCTCCGTAGGTCTTCCTTCTTTTGTTCCTGCAACAGGCGATCCCTCTCCGCTCCGTCTATCTTGACTTGCTCTCGAGGGCGCCGCTGCAAAATGCTGCCAACGGCCGCGGTATGATCGTGAATGCTCTGGTGGGTCATTCCTTCAGTCGACTCTTCTTCGTGGGCTGGTTGACTAGCCACATCTCGTCGGGCTTCGGCATGACACAACGGGAAACTGGGCGGATTCGTGGCGTCCAACGATGGGGGCATGGCTGGAATTGGGGGCGGAGCACTGCCAGAGGCCGTTTGGGTGGGATTACTAGAAGCCCCAGTGCTGGCAGCGCTGGGGGCACGACGGCGGTAGCGAGACATGGACCGTGATATGGAATTGGCCGGAGCGCTTTCGTGGCGCTGGTCAGTACCACTCACATCGTTTCTTGTAGCGTCGGACATGGCAGTCGAGGACGTCTCAACATTGACTGGGTTTCGCACGCTACGAGATCTCGAGGGCCCCAACTCTGGTCCAATATTTCTGTCTTCGCGTGAGTAGGTGTGGTCAGACATGGTCAGTACTGCCCTAGAACGGCAGGTATGCACATTCTCTTCTTCTTCCAACGCCAAGGCCGTGTAAATGGATCGACACCCGAACGGGAAGCAGCAGCACGGGTGACGAATATCGTTACAATATCAGCTCGACAGACCTCAATCGATACTTGATACAGGTGGACCGAACAGAAGCAGGCACCGAGAACAGGGCATCTAATGCACAGGCAGAGAGGGGAAGCTGATGTCGGTGAAATAGATCAGCTTGAAAACCATCTTCATGTGCCAACAATCTACTTAAGTATTTAAAGACTTGCCGGACAGCGACAGCCCCCCAGAACCCCCAGACTCTCAGGACTCTAGTCTCTCAGACTCCCAGATCCCACAGGCTTGTGGGCCAAGTGGGGGATGGTAAAACAAACGAAAAACCCTTGGATCTTGCTTGGGTCCTCTCTTCAAGGTTGAACCATGGTGCGAGGCAGGCCGCAGATGAGAATCTGGATCAGGGTTCCGCATCATAAAGCTTGGTTTCAAGACTCAAAGGTGCTTGTAATTTCCATTGCAGGGCAAGGCACGTGCTGCGATTTGCTGCTATCCGATTACTCTCTAGCGGTGCTTGGACTACCCAGCCGCTAGCCCCGCACCAGTGTAACCATTTCATTTGGCAACCTTCTTTAAGTGACCTGCTCTACTACCAAGAAGTATGTACCCACACAGTAAGCTTCTCTCCTTGGACGACAAGGTTCAATTCTGTATCTTGGGGTTAGGGAGTATGGGCTACACCCGAGAAATCACAGGTGTATCTCTGAAAGATCACAACAAAAGCGTACCGGCCTCGGGAAGAGTGTTTGTTTCATTTGAGCCTTGACGCCGTACCTACAATAGCAATCTTATGTACCTGCATGGCAGATCCTCCAGACAGTTCCAGAACTTGATATGGTTGGTCGCCCTTTCCAGTCGCCCTTGAAATGTGGATTCACCAAGTTTAATTGCAGTACTCTGACGGACGTGACGGAATCCGGCAATTATTAAGTACTTTTTAGGCTGGGGTAATAGCATTAACCTTAACTGTCTCGGAATCGTGCTTTCCTCCTTCTTTTGCTCTCTTGACATGTCACTTCTTCGCTCCGATTACGAATCACCCAACGGTCACCCCAGGGACACAAACCTTGGTATGGCCAACTCTACGCGTGCAGTACTTCATAAGGATATCTCAGCCATTTAGACGCATCATAATGTCATATCTATTGTGTCATGCTCGTCTTATACATCCAAGGCGAGAATCTGTCCATCTTTTGCTTCTCCGTCTCCGTGTCGGCAACTTCGCGTCCGCAAGGCATGCGACCCCAGTGCTCGAGAATCATGCACGCTGGACGTATGTGTCCCTCCGCGGCGTGAACTTGATCATGAGTGGCTCCTCGCTCCACAGCATGTACATCTTCACGTTGTCAAACCACTCGCCGTGATCACGGGCCAGTTCTATATCGTACGTGTACACGAGCTTGGCGAGCGTGATCCGCATTTCGAGCCATGCCTGCGAAATCCCCAGACAGGTTCGGTACCCTGTGCTGAAAGCCAGGTTCCTGGGCTGTTGGGACTTGTCCCCCTCCAGCCAGCGCTCCGGCCGGTACGAGTCTGCGTCTTGCCATTCCTCCTCGTTGTGCATCATGGCCCAGTGCGGCACGGAGACCTCGGTGCCGGCAGGTACAAAGTGACCATCCACTACGTCACCGGGAGACACTCGGGGAAGCCCGAACGCGATGGGCGGATACACGCGCATCGCCTCTTCGAGTACTGCGTTGAGATACTTGAGCGACCCGAGCTGGGAGCCCGTCAACTCCTGGTAGCTTCCACACCCGCGCACCTCGTCCTGAAGCCTGGCCAGGCACGACGGGTTGGTGCACAGGTAGTAGATGGCTCCCGTCAGGGCATGCGAAACCGTGTCAGCACCGGCTATGACGATCTGGTTCGTGAGCGATATCAGCGCCACCTCGTCCATTGACCCGTCTTCAATCACGGCACCGAGAATGTCGGACGATGCTTTCTCTGGGTGCTCTTTCTGAAGCTGTACTCGCTTCTTGACGGCGTCTCGGGTATAAGCATAATGCTGCGTGCGCTTTTCTATGGCCGACTTGGTTACCACATATGGTAAGATGAAGCCCAGGAATGGCAGCTTGTCTATCAAGGCGGGGAGGGCCGCTGCATAGGCGCTATCGCGGAGTAGCGATACCCAGAAGTGCCCTTTCCCTGACTCGACGGCCCCGAAGGACTGGCCAAACGTCATCTCACCTATCTCGAGGTCAGCTTCCACGCCCGTCCTACTGAGCTTTTCGGTGGCGGGTAGGATCAACAGAGTATGGTGGTGACGAACCCATGATATCAAACGCCAGCCAGTTGATCACCTCGGTAAAGTCTACCCCGGCGCCGTTCGAAGATTTGGTTACCCTCCCTACCAATTCCACAAACATGTCGACGTATCGATGGATGGCGTGCTCCCTGCATCAAGTCGTCAGTGGCTTGCTTGTTGTGAACGGGGGAGCTTCCCCGAATAACCTGAGCCAGAGTTGTTACGTACTGGTGTCTCATGGCTGTAGCATTGAAGCCATTCGAGAGAAGCTTCCTCTGCCATGCATGCTTATTTATATCTTGTTCGTAAAACAGCACCTTGGATGAATCTCCGTTGTTGTAAAACGAGGTGCTCATACGGTACGGTTTCTTATTCTTCGATGGGTTCGAGTATATCTCACGGTGGGCTTGAACGGTGTTGAAGCTTAACTCGTTCGGTGCGATCCGGATCGCGTTGCCTGGAAGCCAATTTGTTAAAACCACCGACGCGTGCATGTGCAGCAGGAGAGCAAGGTACCATATTTCTCATGGGCCTTTCTTATGATTTTCGGATATCGCCCACTGAGCCAAGCGTATATCCACCATAACTATAAATCAGGTGAGTCATGAGGCTGTACAACGTCGAAACTAGGAAAGGAATGCACTGACTGGCGATATGGCAGCAAGCCTAGGGCCCGGGTATTTCGCCAGTGGGTGAAAGTACAGGTTATACACTGCCTGTATAACAAGATAACCGATTGCGCCCTTTGCCGTCTTGTTAGCCAAAGTCCAGATAGGACTGGGAAGTCGGAGAAAGCATACTCCCGCAAGTAGGTAAGACAGCAACGGCAGACGGCCGATCAGTTCATCGACCGGCATGATGTCTTGAAAGATTTTTCGTATTGATTTCGGTGGTAGGTAGGACTTCCAGGGCTTGGTGCCTAGCGGAAATCTTTCGCTGGTGTGTTCGTGCAAAACGAGATGTCTGTCCTGGAGGAGGCGACGACGGTTTTATACCACGCTCGTCTGCTCTACGAGTGACACATGTCTCCGCGGTCATTCGAACATGAGGCTCCGTCCGTGTATGAGGTCAGGGTGAAACTCGAAGCAAAACAGGGCATTTCCCTCGGTGGCCTCCGTCCATTCGTTGTTGCTCGAGACCGTGCCACCGCCGCCAACAATAAAGAGCCATTGTTTTTTTTTGTGCACTATCACCCGAGCCACGTGGTGCAGAATGTGTGATGAAACAGCCACCAAGAAACAGGACAAGGAAATTTCTATGCTACCCCGGATTAGGTGCTCGTCCTACGCACTTCCTTGTAACGGTTTGAGAGTTCTGAGTCAAACTACTTACTTACTTACACAATTGTGCTTGTGCCCCTTGTAACCGGGAGACGAGGACGATTGGGGGACGAAGTTCTCGGTTGACATGCTTGCTAACAATAGAAAAACATCGCGCTGGAAAGGCTCACATGACTAGGCACGCGATGGAGGGTAGTTGGGACTTATGCAACTGATGAGGAGCTAATCACCAACAGGCTATGCTCCTCAGCTTTCGTGTTCTTTCCATCGGCCTCCGGTGGGATTGGCGATAAGGATGGGATGGAAGGCCCAGGTGTCGGGGGCTGAGAATCGCACGAGCGGCCGAGCCGGCGGGTAACAGAAATCCGTCCTTTTTCTTCTTTACCCTGGCCCATCCAATATTACAAAGTCAGTCAGTCTTACTTGTCGAAGGCCAGAGACATTCACACAACTCAACAAGCTCGCATTCGGGGACAGTCGGGTCTTCTTAAGTTACTGATTAATTACCCTCGTGGCAGATTTCCCTTACATGAATCACTTCCCGAATCTAAGCACAGGCTCCCGACCGACTGTGCGCAGGTACGAAAGAAGGGGGCTGAGACGTTGTCCCAGAAGAAGAACCGTACCGTACCTTACCATACCATGTAATGAGCGGCTCCAATTGGAAAAGAAACATGGAGTCGGGGGCAGTAACCTAGGGGAGGGGGGCGGGATTACCAATGGCCGTGCTGTTGGTAGCCGCCGATCTACAGGGATATGAGCACACACGGTCAGAACCACACGCATATATACGATGCTGCAAGCTGCTGGATCGGGAAGAGAAAATGCGCACGATATGGGGGCTGTCTAAGCAGGCTAGTCCGGACCGAACTGAGAGAATTATTGGCATGTCTCGAAGGCCTTGACAGGTCTTTCATTTCTACCGACTCATTCCCAAAAGAAAACCGAATTGAGTCCTCTTCGAAGTTGTCCAGAGTTGACTAACAACAGGAGCGTCATCATCCAATCAGCTAGCCTAACCTACGTTAAAGTTAGTCCTCTACAGGCTGACCTATCTCTTGTCCACACATGACTGGCAATCTGCTGATCCCCCGCGGCTGAATGTCCGAATCGATCATACTGCATATTTGCGCCGCAATGCAATTCGACTCTTCGCAGCATCCTTCTCGCTAAACAACTTGCATCCTGGGGGCGTGCGAGATGCTTTTGTATGTATCTGTTATGCATGCACATTGCATGTAAAGTACTAATCTTGGTTACCGAGGTGCAGTTCGTTTGATTCATCGAACAACCTAACTCTGCATACCAACTCAAGATCTACCAATCCTAACTCCCATATATGTGTTGTAGGCTAGGTTCCGCGTACCCGGTAAGCCAAATGTCCGTGTTTTTATCCTGCTGTATAAATAACGGTCTGGGTTGCGATTGGTCTAAGGTTACGCTGATTCCTCCAGATCCAAATTTTGTAAAATGTCAGACCAACTGCATATGACAAGGCTGATTTCACGTGCCAAGAAGAGGCTATGGATGCAGACAGCGACCAACAGAGTGTGATATGTGCTGTGTTGGGTTAGACAGGTATGTATGGTAAGTTGATAGTAATAAAAGCAAAAGAAGAACAGGAAAGCTGATAGGGTCCTCTTCTCACCGAACAGGACTTGACAGGATTTCAGCTTTCGTCGTGCACTACGAAGAAGAGTCGAAAGAGGACTCTCATCCCCGACCTGAGCAAGCAACCACACACAACAACTTTGCAGCTGTACACTGGAAGACGAATGCCCCCCTCTATTCCCCTCTCTTTCTTTCCCGCCCCCCCCTGTCCGAGTAGGTACCCCGCCCCTATGAACCCGATCCTGCAGTGTTAGCTTCACGTGCTGTCCGATCTCGTGTCACCGATCAGAAGGCAGTAATTCAGCATGTTCAACTTGTATGTTTAATTAATTAAGTGGCTAGCTAGGTCTGCTTAAAGGGATTTTTCGTTTGTATATAATTTATGTAAGTAAAAGAAATGGCACTAAGCTCCTTTTGCTAGTTGCTCCTACCTCTTTATTATAGCTTTGTAAATAACTATTAAAAATAACCTTTTTGTAACAATCCAACTAACACTGGGCCAGTAGGGAATGCAGGTTTGCTATTTCCTGAGGTTAAAAACAAGTGAAGGCTTCAACGGGCACTTAGACGATAGGCACAACAAGGATTGCTAGGGAATGACTCCCAATATACTTAGATTCCAAGAACTAGGTATATCCTTAAGTTGAATACTGAGTGAAGGAAAGACTATAGCTAGTAGATACATGATGGGATATA
>MU280926.1:0-57522 GCA_022385605.1 Xylariaceae sp. FL0594
ACAACTTTGTTGTTCTGGTTCCCTTTTGCCATGCGATGGCCTAGTGGGGAGCGGTGTAGCTTTGGAACTTGCAGCAAAAGTCTTCGCCGTTACAGGTAACGACCAGGAAATCCTTCATATTATACGTTTTTTTTTCTTTTTTTCCTTTCTCACATTTATTGTTGGTTCTTGTATTTTTGTCTTGCTTTATCCTTTGTTTTTCTTGTCTCTGTTTCTCCTCGTTTTTGCTTAATTACGTATAGGTGTTTTTTTCTTCTTGCAGATATGCTTTTTTGTTTCGGTTAAATTTAAATGCTGCAAGCTATAGACTAGTCCAGCAAATTGTTGCCGGCTTTCTTTCCCTTTGCGACCTAGGTTAGGTTATTTTGTTTGCAAATTGCATATGCATGCGGTGTCACTTACACACAGTTGTCTTCACTTCTGGCCTAACACTTAAGATTGGAGTGAATATGACACAAGAAAACATATATTCTGTCACAAGAACAGTTCATATTAGCAGGCCTTTGTAACGTCGTTGACAGCACTTTGCGTGGCTTAGACCAAGAGAGAGCGAGTTAACTTTTTAGGATGGTTGATAATCATGCTTCTATCTGTGGCCCCTTCCTCAGAGATATCCAAGACGAATCCTCGGTAAAGGAAAAGGTCAGCACGCCGTTTCCGAGAGGTACGCACTCCCATCCACTCCCGCTATGCTCGTGACGGGCAGTATCCTCTCTAAATTCGACTCGTACCCCATCACGCTGCCATCTCCCTCCAGAGATCGGATACGATGTGCTCTGAAAACAGAGGACGCGTGGTTCTGTTATCGACTTGCTCGGGCCGACGTTCAGACGGCACTGGCCGAGAGCACGCGAGCCTCCGTTCCTATAATGAAATATAATACCCCTGCAGAGCCCGGTGTCCCCGTCGTAGAATGTGTTGACGGATCGGATATCGCTAAGCGGCGCGCATGAGAAATACGCTCCATCCATATCGGGCTCATATTCTTGCGCTGGAGATGATAATGTGTGGTGACCGACAGGTGCTGGATATGCCCCGAAAATGGAAAATGACTGCAGTTCCTGCGGTTCTCCGTAGATCAATGTCATGGGTGTACCAGATCCCAGCAGAACAGGCTTCTCTGACCGGTTGCCAGGACGTCCGAGGACCACTTCACCGGCGAGAGACAATTGAATCTAGCCTCGTTAATGTGGGAAATTGCTAGACTCAATTGAATTTTATAGATATTTTTTTGCAACTTACCAGGATTTGATGACCGTGATTGGTTTCGCGCGATCCAAGACCAACGAGTCTGTCCAGTCGTGATATAGGCGTGTAGATCCAGACTATCCTCTCCCGACGATGGATAGAAATCCGCTCGCAAGTATCCGTCGCGGACGAGTCTTCCGAGTTATGGACATGGACGCCGAAGAGCCGGCCCAAGGCAAAGAAAAACGTGATCCCACGAGCGTGGCTCAAGTCCCTGACATAAAGTCGCGAAGAGACGACGTGGGGCCACAAAGTCGCAGGCTCGAGGAATAAACGGCAAGAAGAAATCCTCGGAGGGCTGCATGTGTTCCACATGCGCAGACTCGGTTGGTCTTGCCGGGGGATCAAGCGCAAGAAATCACCCTTTTTGTGAGTATTAGGTTAGAAAATATTTAGTAGGACTAACCTTCAGATAGGGGGTCCAAAGCAGAACAACATACCTTTAATTCTGCCTGTATTTTGGACACACCTTCAGCACACGCGAGGATGAATGCCCATTGGTTCGTGGTTCAGCTACTGAATGCCGGCCACTCGGGCAGGCGTTCTATGCTACTTATCCCGTGGACATCAATAGTAAGTCTGATCACAGGCGGCACCGGAGCGGAGGAGGTGAACACGGGGGGTGCTCCACGTTCCCACGACAGAATTTCGTGAAGGGGTCTTTGTGATAGCGGTCGCAACTGAGGTATGTTTGATACCAGGCTCATGACGAAAATAGACCGCCAGAACAATTGGTGAGGCGACAAGTCGCGGATCATGTCGATGAGCTCTGGTGGAAGTCTGCGCAGATCCGGAAGGCCGGATATTTCTGATATTCTCTCGAGCCCAAGCTGATCAACAGCATGGCTGAGGTATGCAGGCTGCGCTCTTGGCCAGGGGTTTCTCCATGAACCTATCGTCCACAGTAGGTCAAGGGCTTCAGACTCGCCTAGGTGCACGTTTAGCATGAATATTTGGTAGCAGTCATAATGCACAGGAACGAATTCGGGCGCGCCGACGCAATTGCCGCATTTATTACGACGACATAGGATAGGCCCGTTGACATATGTCGGCACCATGCTTGGAGGCGGGAAGGCAAAAGGCCGAGTACACCCCATGCACGCGGTAGAGTCGCCATTGCCGGATACTATATATATATATAACGTTCGATCAGCATCAAGACATGACTCTCATCGGGAGAACGGCTTAGTACATGCGACGACCCTCTCGTGCTTCCAGATGTTATCTGCACAAGCACCACATCTTGGCTTTAGCGGTAGATGTAGGTTACTTGGCATGTAGATATGGTGCGATGTCGAGGTTAAGGGTGAGAGCTTCGATTGATAGTCTGAAGAAGACAAGACATTGAGGAAATGATTTGATATTCCTAGGCAAACCAGCGATTTTCTTATCGTGAGAACTCAGTGACTTTCTGGGCCCATTCTTGTAGGGGGGCTTTGATCGTGGTACCGCCCTCGAGGCCTGTTAAAGAAAGTGAAGAACATACGACTGACTGCCTTCGTCTCAAAACATTCCTAACCTAACCTTAGGCCTTTAGCGCCAGCCCCTCTGCCGTAATCTTGTCGGACACGATACTGATTCGTCGCTGGAAATGATTTAGAAGTGCTGGAGAGATGGCGGTGTGATCGCGGCCCGTGCTGTGCCGTGCTAGGTTAGGGCACTTCGTCTTCCCCCAGCCACCACCACCAACATGCCAAGTGGGAAAGAGCTTCCCCATGTCAGCAACGAAAGCTTGATATACGCCGTACAGTCTGCGTAAAGTATGAATAGGGCAATTTCAAAGGTATTTTCTTTTCCACTCGCAGGAGATCATTCTCTTTCATATAAGGGGGTAGTTTTTACTAAACTAGGTTTGTTTTGCCCATAATTGCTGCCTCGAAAGAAAGGCACTATTCTCATAATGTCTTCGTGACGCATTTTCTCCTTTTGACTCTACGGTCAAACCGCCCTGCGAAGAGCATTCTCAAATTTCCTATACGCACTTTCAATAACACACAAATGGTGGGTTAAGAGAGAAGCGCCCTAAACGAAGGCCCGTAGAGCTTTGATGGCCTTAACGGCCTCATCTCTGACCTCTTTGGTGATCTCCGCCGCAGGTTGCTCGGCTTTGACCAGTCCTACACCGGATCCCCTGTACACGGCACGGCACGGCACGCACATACGAGCGTGCGCATAATAAGTTAGCCCTCTTTCTCACTCTGCCAAGGCCCAATGACCCATCAAAATCCTGGAGATTTCCACCGCTCACATTCATCCATTTGACCGAGTCTGATATCACGAACAGAAGACAGCGGGCAAGAGTGAAGAGAGAACGGGGCTATGAGGGGAAGTGAGAAAAAAAAACTTACGACCAAGTAATCAGCATAGAGACATCCCCCTTCTCCTGGGCGGCCTTGTACCTCGCTTCGTTCTCCTTGATGTTCATGCCCTTTTGCCCATCACGGTACAATGGGTGGACGATGGCGCGGGCGTCGTAGGCGCTCGGCCAGGTGTAATTGCCTTGGAGGTGGTCGTGCATCTGGGACCTATCATTTTTCTAAATGTGAGAGTTGTCCCAAACAGTGGTGGGTTGAACAATGGTGTGTGAAGCATGATTTGAAGAGGAATGTGACCAGATAGGGAGAGAAGAGCAAAGAGGGAATATAGTAATGGCGTGTAGACTCACTTGACGGTATTGAAGCCTCCGTCCGTAGCGGATATCAAGGCTTTTCGCTTGTAGCTCTCGGCATCTGACTCGGTGGCTACCATATACTACACGTAGACAACGTCCTAGGTCAGCAGACAATATCCGGTGCATTTGATAAACTTGTTGCCAGAAGTGGGATAGAGGAAGATGAGGCTTACTCTCGTGCCGATAACAGCAGCCTCGGCTCCAAGCGCCAGCGCGCTGGCAACGCCACTGTGAGAAGTAAAGCGTATTAGCAGTTGGCATTCCCTCTTCGCTTCTATAATACGATGCTTGAACTCTTCAGTGTACAACAAGAAGACCAAGCCAAAACGAAAACATGCCCCAACGGAAACTGGGACAACTCACCGTCCATCGACAATGCCACCCGCGGCCCACACAGCAATCTCCTTCCCGCCGAACTCTTCCCTCAGCATATCGCTGACCTCGGGCACGAGACTGACGAAACTCCCCGCGTTCACGAATCCATGGCCGCCTGCGTCTACGCCCTGAGCAACGATGACGTCTGCGCCGAGCGCTGCCGCCTCGCGCGCTGCCGCTACCGTGCCGACCTGGACGACTATCTTCGGCTTCCAGGCAGCAGCGTCAGACTTCTTCAAGGCATTGACAACAACAGCCAATGTGTCAGGTCGCTCGGGATCCGGCGCGAAGAGCCATACAGCGGCGGGGCGGTGGCGCGCCAGGATCGGGACGGCTGTCTGGCCGAAGTGCGTGCCCGCGCTCTCGGAGTAAAGGACGAAGCCTACGCCCACGGGAAGGATACCACTCTGGGCTCCCTGTCTGTTGTGGTTCTGTAGGACTTCTCTAGCCTGGGCGAGCTGCGCCTCGAGTTTGACAATGTCAGGAGATCCGGGCTTGAAGACGCGCCCACCTTGGATGAAGCCTGTCCACAATACATCGCAAAGTATTAACCTAAGTATTAACCTAGTTGTTCATGGTATGACTAAAATTGGAACTAAACTTGGTTGAGCTGAGAGGGCCGTATGTATTAAGAAAAAAAAATAACTCACCCAAGCCCCCGGCCTTAACAACCTCGCAAGCGAGCCTCGCGTTCGTCACACCGGCCATGGGCGCGCTGACCACAAGGGGTGTTTCTGTACCGGGGAACCATTCTTGCATCCGCTTCGCCGCCATTTGTAGTCGTGCCCAGTGGGTGTAATAAACCTATCGTTTCTCGATCTTGTATCCCTTCTGTTCCTTGTCCCTATCACCTTCGCCGTTATCCTCTCGATTTCGCAAAAGCTGTAGTAACGTGATGCTCTGGCAGTGGTAACCTTGCGGAGCGTCTTATTTCTTACTGAGGGGAGTTCTCCTATGTTATATATAATATGTCTTTTCTAACTCCTCACCGCCTACTATGAGGATACACAAATGACGATGAATAAAGGGGAAGACGGATTGGTATCTGAGTTGACGAATATTTGGTGTGTATTGTCATGTAGTGTGACGACCGACAGTAACGGAGACTCTGAGTGAGTGAATGGGTACTTTATCCTCACACAGAACTCAACTCCTGTCTTTGCTGTTTGCCATGCTGGAAGTGATATCATGGCCAGCCACACTGCCCAAGTTTATAGCCCGTCACAGGAGGCTTATAAGTTATTGGCATGCAACTAGGTGCCTGACCAATCCACCGGTCCAAAGTTAACACGATCGAGCAGCAGCCGTTTGTCAAGTGTCGGTTTCTTCCTCACCGAGGCAAAGGAGTATTATTAATTAAGAACCAGCTGACTAACCTTATCCTACCGGCCAATCGGCTCGTCTCCATTGATAAACCCCATAAGACAAGAGTAATTCTGGCTCCAGATAAATATTACATCATACCTACTACATCGTATTTGTCTTTGCATGTCTTGACAACACATTTTACAGTTAATTGATAAATCTCGTTCATAACATCGGGTCCTTGGTTGTTCAGAGCACACTTCTTCGCGATTTGCTAATGCTACATTTCTGAGGTAGACCAGTCAATACTGTAAGGAATAATGATAACGTCCATGGAAGATGTCCCAAAGACAGATCCTCGAATCCCGAAAGGTCATGGCCGACAAAGCCAAATCATTCCTCAGTCTCATTCTCTCTTTTTGTTGTTGACATTCCTTCGTTTGCCCGGATCATCCCCTAAAACCAGTTGGTACATATCTTTGCGTTTGCATCGCTGTAAAAACAAAACGCCCACCTGCCATGATACTTTCACGCCATGAACGAAGCACTCGTTAGCCCCGAACCGATCTCTGTGGTTTAGAGCCAAAACTGGCTATATATCACCCCATAAACGCCGGTAGCCATGCATATGCTGAGAAGGGGTATACATTAGTACAAAGAAGGAAATAATCAACGCCGCAACATTCTGCAAGTCCAGGCTCAGGGAAACCCGCGAGGCGCTGGAGATGCCCGGATATACGCTGGATCCGAATCGGGTGGGGGGTGATGGAAAGGAGTCGGAGCCATTTGGTTCATCTGGGGCACCTGTGTTCGTTGAGGCGCGTAAGTGGGCAAGTACTCGGGAACAATGCCCGTGCGCAGCTCGTTACGGCGCCCAAGCGGCTGGTAGTGCATTTGACTCGACCCCAGGTGATACTCCGAGAGGGGTATCGACGGAGGCGGGTTGAGGAGCGTGTTCACTCGGCGTACTGGCTTGTAGGGACTAGCTCGCTGCTGGAGGTACGCCGAAGGTGAGTTGGCTAGGGGTGTGTGGCTGGAGTATACCTCCGCCAGCGGGGAAGAGCCGAGCGTCGGCATCATCGAGGGGCTCCGCGTCTTTGTCGGTGTCCCGTAATTAGAATGCACCACGTAGGCTGACGGTTGAGGCCCCGGCCCCGCAGTGGGCAAAACTGCCCCTTGTGCTGGCCACGACGAGGTGGGCGTCGAATATACAGTTGACATGGCTCGAAACCCTTGATTGAGAGGAGGCAACGAGACTGCAGGCTGGGGCGGGTAACAAGCCGCTCCATAAGGAGGCAACGTCGCCTGGCTCGTGTCCAGGGTCAGCTGTGGTGCCGGTAGTCGAACTGACTCCGGACCGCTCGGCACTGGCCGCATAGCATGTACCGCTGCCTTGACGGGTGCACGGGACACCCTCTTCGGAGCCGGCTCGAGCAGCGCCTCGCCTTCATAATTCCTCTTTCTTGCCAGCGGCTGCCTAACGTTCGGCTGGACTGTGAGCGGCTGGTAAGAGGAATCCCAGGTCGGATTTGGTGCCGAAGCTGGTGTGTAAGCCGCTGCAAAGGACGGCGTGTTTTGCAGGCTGGATGGGGCTGCCGCAGTAGGCGAAGGAAGCGGTGTATTGATTTTGATGTGGTTAGATGGCAACTGTATCGGGCCATTCCGCGCTTGCCGAACCGCCTCATCCGCTCTCGCCCGCTCACAGTACTCACGGTAACACGCGAGCTTCTTCAACCACTGCTCATATTCCTCCTTCGAACACAACAGCCCATACCTCATGTTGCTGAGAAACTCGACCTCCATAACGTGGATTTCTTTGACAGCGAGGCCGGACACCTCTGCCCAGGTCTTATTCGTGTATGTGTTATCATCCAGAAATTTGTTGCCCAGCATCAGCGCCACCGTGAGCAACCGATATTCACTCCCTGGGTTGCCGTGCACTCTAGGGTTCGTCTTCTTAAGCTTATAAATGAACAGCAGCGCGAGAAGCACCACATTCTGTGTAATCTGGGTCGTTGTCAACACATTATTAACCCATTTCTTGTAGGCTTCTTGTGGTTCGGTGTGTTTCGATAACGGAGGGAGAAGGTCATAGGAACGGCGCTCGAAGATTTGCTCGGCGGCCTGGATGACGTCCATGCTTTCAAACCAGAAGAAGCAAGTCATCTGTCAAGTGGTGAGTATATTCCGACGTGTCCCTTTGCTTGATATGGAGAACCTACCAACGCGGCAAACTCGTCTAACCTCCCTCCATTAGGGTCGATACACTTGGGAAGTTCCAAGCTATGCGTTACCATAACCGAGTCTCTCTCAGAGAGTTGTTCTTCCACGCCGCGGCTGCTCAGCTGACTGGAAGCCACTGATGTCGATGGAGATTGTGCAGAGGTCGGCCCTGTATCTGGCTGAGCATGTGATGGAGGCACAGGGACCCGCGGCGGCGGCTGCGCGTAGGAGTGTAGCCTCGTGCGGGCGTTGCTACATACATTGCACCCACGGTTGTCTCCAGTATCGCGGGGGGCAGGGACTGTGGCTTTCGGTTGCCGGGCGAGCGCAAGATGGTTGTTGTACGTGTTGCCGCCGGCCACAGGTCTATGGTAGGCCGTCCTCATATCGCGTTCTGTCGGTGGTGTTTGCAGACCCCTTTCCACGCAAGGAGAAAAATAATGCTTCGGATAGCCCGCAATATAGGAAGGCGAGGGGGGCGAAGGGAAGAACGGGCGCGGCTGTTGCGGGAAGGGCGTGGTAGAAGACATGTGTGTAGACTGAAGTGGGAAAGATGGACCGAAGGTGAGTAGAAACAACTAGGGCGTCTAGTGTAAAAGGGAATGATTCAGAGTATAATGAATGGTGGCTCCAGTCAGTCGGGAGAGTTGAATGCTCCCAGGATAGTCGCCCAGCGCAATGGGAATGATGGACGGTAAAAGGAGAGTGAAGACCGGATCTGGTGAGACGACTGTGTGGCAGGTATCACGGTACGGTTGAATAGTGGTGTGGTCGTGATAGGCAGAGGAAATGGTTTTGTTTGGCCGTGAGGTCTTTATCCCCCCAGCTACCTCGCACAGCTACCAGATATTGACCTATTCACAGATGCCTCTTGTATGATCCTTTTGTGGGAGTGGGAGTATCAGTGGTGGACTCGCGATTAATCACACCCATATCCCAACTGGATGAGTTGTGCTGCGGCTATCTTTATCGGACGAACCTACGAACAGGTCGCTTTCGGCGGAACGAATGACGGGTCGACGTTGGGAGCGGACAGTAGGCAAGTATGTAAACAGTAACAAAGGTCGTTGGTAAGGTGTGATAATGGACCGATTTGATGTACAATGGCCCTCATCTGTTATAAGCCATGTCGACCTCTCCAAGGCAACCGGGTCTGGGGCAATAGGTCGTTAGGAAAAGCCCTGACCCTGTTACTTGTCGCGTATGTTCTGTGACGGCGGTCTCTCTTGTCGTGGGCTACTTTCGTGTAGCTTCTCGATCGCAGGAGCTATCGGGGATATGTCGACGAACGGTTCCGCTGCTTGGAACTATTTGCCGTTTCCCTCCCTACCTAGGTTAACCTGTTTAGGCGCTCCAGAAGGCAAACCAAACTTGAGGGTAGTGGGCAAAGAAGCATCAAAGTGTCGGTTCATGCACTCGTAGGCGGGATGTCTCGTTTATTTTTCGTTTTATCTCTCGCTTGCGAAAGGAGTCCAGCAGTACGGGAAAAGGTTCGTGATACGGTGCGAAGACGTGCTTCCTTTGTTGGAGGTTTGTTGGAGGCTATCGCCAACACCAAACACAGTTTTTACCAGCAGAGATGGAATAGAAATCAATTGAGTTATTATGATACATTGAGGAAAGAATTTATGAACAGACACCAGGTCAAAGACTGAAAGGAACCCGGAGCAAAAGATGCTGCTACCTACATACCTCCTAACCTCACCTCCTTCCTGGCCATGGTCGAGAAGCGACGGAAATGGTGGTAGCACGCTAAACCGGCGACCACGCTCGGTGCGCTGGTGGTATGGTATGATGGCTTGGACAGGCTAACCTACTTCCCTAGTTATGTCATGTAGCTACCTTACATGATTGGTATGTGATGCCGTATGCGGCATAGTTTGTAGGGGATCCGGGTACCTACTACAGACAACAGTAGCCGTACTTCTCATGTACCTCCATATCAGTAGGCAGGTGTCTCGTGTATTCCGTATAGGTATTCCCCTCTTGCTGTCCAGGTTCGAGGGCGGGTACTGTTACTGGCCGGATTCAGCCGGGCACATGGTTGGCTGGATTGATTCTAGAGTCTTGCAAATAGTCTATTAACAACATAACCTAGAGTGAATAAAAGGTATCAAATAATCTAATAGCCAATACCTTAAATTCTGGCAACAGTAGGTACCTAAGGTAGTATGTTGTATTGCTGTATTCTCTCATATACATACTAGATATGTACATATATCCATTATGTGATTGGTTAGCACCTGCCTGACTCTATCCTTAACATAGTACTGCTCACATAGTACAACAGTAAACAGCTCGGCTCTATGAGAAGATTTCCATTCCTCGATGGTTACCTTAGGAAAATACCTGCACAATAACTACCTACCTACTAAGTAGATAACTTCAATTTTGATTTCTAGTCTAGTTCTGTAGAAATGTTAGGAGGGTAGAAGCAGCCTGAGACTGCTCATACACTGTAGAAACGAGGTATGCATAACAGGGCTCTCTATTGTACCGTGTTCAGCTGTAAATTCAATCCTATATGCACAGTGCAGTGTTGAACTATCTGTACAACAGTTTTATGTTTGGGATATTGCTTTACTGATAGATTCTGCTTGGTCTTGTCTCTACACAGTATTATAGGTTTTAAAGAAGTCGTTTTGAATGATGTTTACTGAATGCTTTAAATCTATACTTGCTGTACTGCCATACTGTAGTACTTTTACCTTGGTGGTTTGCTTGGCAGTGGAGTGTTATAAAAATTACATCTGACTTACGTACTGTGTATGTGGCCAAACCGCTACGGCGCCTTTTTACCACATCTTACAACAGCTTTCTGCTCTTAGGAGGAATGATAGTAGCTGTACATGATTTTCTCATCATGTGGACTTATTTTGTACTACTACTGCACTTATATCCCTTGACTGGGCTCGTACGCAGTACAGCAGTATGGTGAGGTACAGAAGCAGTTGAGGTTTTCCCTCCCTCCAAGGCTTTTCATCCAATTAAACGTGTTTGTAGGTAGTGTGTCACGGCTCATCACTTGAGGTCCACTTACTGTGCGTTCTCCTGAAGCAGCGGCCCTCGGCTCGGAAGTGAATCAACAATGAAGCAAAGGTCGTTAGCCAACCCGTATTATGCTAGCTGATGAAGATTGGGCCGCTAGAAGCTGTAATCTAACAGAACACGACCCTTTGCCCTGCCTTCCTTTTAATGTCTATACCGGCTGGCAGCGGCAAAGGCTGCGTTCTGCAGAACCTGCTGAACCGACACGAACCCTCTGTCGCCCTGTGAGCCCTTCTCCCTCGGAGTCCTTACTATGTGGTAGGGTCTCCACAAAGGGCTGTCACGTTGGGTCCCCATTCGGAACAGAAGGTTACGAATGACTACCTACCTGCCCACTCAAGCACAGTGTAAGCAAGCCCTTGAGTTCCCTGGCCTGTTCGCTTCGCTGCAATATGACAGGCTGCGTGACTACCTCTTTGCCAGGCTCAGCTTCCAAGGCGGCCACCTGTATTAATGTATCCGTAATCCACACAGTACTACTGCAATTGTGGTGTCATTACTCAGGCACCACACTGACTAGAACTTATCAGCTCTTGTTACTTATTTGCGAGGTCACTGTCATTGGTTGTGTTTGGTTGGAAACCACTAGATAGGGTAGATTACAGAATGGGAGTACTGTTTCACAAGACCTCTTTAGAAGCCCATTAGTGTTGTTTGACATCCAAGCCAGATACAGTGGCTTCCTCCGTCTACATAATTGCCTGGAAGCGCAAGTCTCAGCAGCGATAAGTACTATGTAAGTACACAGGACTCAGCCCGCTGGTCAACTGTGGGCGATCAAAGAACGCGGGATAAAACCCAGTCAACTGTTTCCGTCTCTCCTGCAGCAAGCCCAGTTTCTACCTGTACTATCTACTGAATCGGGCCATGTGCCCGGGGTGAGGGCCTGAACGTTACTTATATTAGGAAGGTATTCCTTTGCCTTCGCAATACTGCTGTACAATAGCTCAAGAGGGAAGTGAAAAGGGAAGCGTACATGGATGATGGAAGCGTACATGTGCATCATCAATGCGGAGGATAGTGTTCAGGATCCAGAATCCTAATAATCAGGAGCCTGTATCAGCTCGGCGCTTCTATCTATCGCTTCCGCGGAGGCAGTAGGCACGTTCCTCCAAATGACACTACCTAGTAGTAATAGGACTTTGTTTGGAAGTTGTGCAATCTGGACTTAAAGTGTAGGATGCTAGTATTTCTTCCGTGTTTAGCCCAGGGCAAGGAAGCAAGGCATCAAACTTGAGGAAAGGGTAATAAATGCTTCCATACATGTCCCTGGACTGCAAATAAGAGGGGAGGGAATGTGTAGCGGTTATTAGACTTGGGTATTGGCACTCCTGTTGCTGATCTCTAGAACCTTGAAACGTATTCTGTATGCTGTACAGCTCAGGGCGCCCCAAGGTGATCTCGGCTTGTGATCCTGTGAGGAACTCAATGTATGCTGGCAGTACTGTTGCACTATGAATACACACAGTAAGACAGCCTAGTAGATTGTATATTCTTGACGTGATGCGCATGCAAATGACTACGCCTACTCATTTCCACCATAGAACCCAAGCTACGCAGTAAATGCCAGGGCCTCTAGGATTATGTAGCTATCGATTTGGTACTGAACTTGCCCACACCTGAGATAATCGCAGTGATGTTGGGCTGACAGTTTGGCAAAGGGATCTCTTTCCGGACAATGGCTCGCATTTCACCATGCTCAATCTGCCTACCTAGGTAGCCGGTAATCTCAGACCTTTTGCCCTATCCCACTGTGATACTTTTATCTACAAAGTACCCATATTGTAAATGAGGACATACTTGCTGCAAAGTTCACCCTTGTTGGTTTGGAGGCTAATAAGCAGTTAGTCAGACTTCAGGCACGCTGAGAGAAATTCAACCTACATGAATTTGTACTCCGTACGGACCGTACCATATATGGGCAGTTGTCTGCAGCTGTTCACACTGGTTGAGAACCCCCCATTTGAACCATGTTCATGTGAGTTTCCTACTTACCTAGGTGGGTTACTACTGCCTTCTTCGGTTTAGCAGCCTTGCCTCCAAACCGTCTAGGTTACTTGCTTTCGGAGAAACTGCAGCAAACACCACACAATCAATCAGGCATGATGGCGTTTTGTTGTCATGCTCGCCCGCTTGCAATTTGATCTTCTAGAGTACTGGGTACAGAAGTGCATTCCTCCCCCTTTTTGTACAGGCTATCTGAGCATTCCAAGGAAATGCCCTTTGTTTGTACTGGCACCCCATGTCTGAGGTAGCATAGCCTCCTTTCTCAATCTTCCACGGCCCTCAGATCGTCGCAGCGGGGCTGCGATTGTGTGGCCTTGGCCGGAATGCTGTTAGATACATTCCAGCTAGACTAGCAGGCAGGCAATGGTAGGCAAAATGCTGCAACACGGATGTCAGCAGATACTGCATTGAAACGGAATGGGCCCTGCTCTTGGCAGCTTTGATTCAGTACCTCATTAACTGTCAGTTTCAAGATGTCCGCAATTCTATCTACAAGTCTGCAGTAGGAGACGCTGATTGTCTAGCAAGGATCCAGCTGCTGGAACTTCCCTGTAACACTATCAACACGGAGGCCTTTGATCTCAACTGACTTGATTGCATGCCCGAAGTCTAGGCTAGAGAGTGTCAGTCAAGGAATGATTGACTGACTTCTCCCCATAACGTGGCAAGAAATCCTTTGGCCGAGATCAATGCAAAAGGCAGGGTAGCCCAGTCTCGTTCCTGGGTAATTGTAGCCAAGGCCATGCAACAAGGCAGGTAGCTAGCTCAAGTTGAAGCAGCCACGGTGCTGTGATGGTGCTGTGAGTAGTATGTGACTCCTGTCCCAAAGGGCAGTGGTCATTGTTAGGTGAGGGATGACAGGGTTGTGGACCAATGATTGGATGTGAACGACCAGCACAGAAAGGACACACATTACAAGCAATCTAGGACTTTTATATCCAGGTGCATGAATTGAATTACCTGTATAATACACTTAATTGAGAAAGTATCGAATTGAGGTGAATCCAGGCTGTGAGAATGAACATTACTGTCACCACTTGCATGACGCCTCTTGAACCGCCTGGAAGCATACACTCCCAGAGCCCCTTGTTCAAAGCCCTTACCAGCAAGGCACAACACTCTGTATACTGTGAGAAACTGCAAAGTGAGACAAGATGCTGTTGCACCTACCGACATAGTACTCTTCAACACCTCCTTTGGTCAGGACCTTGGTCACCAGCCTAGCCATAACATGCTGTTGCCAGATCCGTGATAATGCCAACCACAAAAAATTAAGACATTCGGACGTAGAAGATGAAAGATATCTGGTGGGTATACAATCAGAACTCGGGCGTGATCTGCAGAGTGGTGATGCTTTTCGCATTTCGCAAAGTGTACAGCAGTACCAAACTGGACAACCGACTTGATTAATTACAAGCTATCTAACCTTAGACAGTACAGCTGTACAGGAGCAGCTCTACTCACTGAATAGGGGCCAGTTTTATCTTGTTTAGAGTACTGAAATATTGCTCCAGTTTCGCAGACAAAAGTGCAGCCTGCCTTATCCGATTCAGTGCCGCTTTAGCCGCCTGTCCGTCATGAAGGAAAGCTTTGACGTTTGCTGTTAAGGCAGAGGTCTAAACAAGGGCGGACACATTACCAATCAACTTCTCTGGTCTATGTGCTCTTGAAATAGAATTTGCCAGTTTCAACAATACATAGACCTACATAGGCTAAACTACCAAGGTACTGCTAAGCAGCAGTGGCATGCTTAGCAGTGGCAGTACAGACGAGGGATCCAATGCTTGGCCGTCACTGCAGTCATAACATAAGCCCTAAGATGCCTCGGCGTATGTAAAGACAGGGTGCTTGGTGTTTAGGTTGCAACCACCATTGACCACTGTCTGTCTGTAACAAGATGGGATATAATAACACAGGTATGTAGCAAATATATGCATTTTTAGGGGACCGGAAATAGTACACTTTGGTCTCTGAGTTCCAAGTTCCAACTTCGGCTTTATGCAAGGTGTGGTGTGATGTGGACTGTGTTTGATTGGTCGGAAAGAAACGAGATTCTGCCCTACATCCTACCGGAGGTCCAGAGCAGAGTACATATGTAGGTACCTATTGGCTAAACATACAATGGATTTTCGGCTTAGTCTTCCCTTCTGACCGTTGTTGGGTCATACAACCATAGCCCACTCAAAGCCATATTATCTTAGGTGGGTGGACTGAGAGACATCGTACCTCCTGCTTCTGACTCCTAGACTAGGAGATCCTCCCTCCCTGGCACTACGAACCTTGCATTGGTCCTTCCAAGCCCCTTATAAAAGCCTCTAACCTCCCGGCGAGGTAGGCTGTGGGCACGCTTCTGTTTGTGTAGAGAGGGCCAATGTACTGTCTACAAGTGTTTCACCGTCTCCTATGGGACATTTGACCCGATGCATGTGTGCATCTTTGTGGCCCAACAGTTGCGGGTTCAATTTACGTAGGAAAAGGGGCTTACATCAATGATGAGCAAGCACAACCCCTCCCCTCGGTGGGGTCATCCCAGTTTAGAAGAATATACATGTCTGGCCGAGTACTTTGTATGCGGTACACCAGCCCACCGTACATGATCTGGAACATGCAAAAGGCTTCAGGCAATCTATTCCCGATTTCCTACGGCCCAGTTGATATGTTCACCACTTAAAGGAGGTATGCAATACTGTCCTTACTACGTACACGTACAGTACGCCAGAGCTAGAAGGTACAATCTACATATGTCCCTTTGGAACTCCAGCTAGCTAGGTAGGTACAAAGGAAGTCGGCCTCAGTCTCCATGAAAGTGTTGATTGACTCGAGGGCCCCAGTATTTATGCCATCCACACCCTAAGAGTCCTAACCGCCAACATCGGAAGATTCCAGGTGGTCAAGTAAACGATTAAAGTGTCGCACCTACAGGGTACAGTATAAATAAGGTGAGATGAAAACAGAAGGTTAATGTTTTAGCAGTCTCATGTCACGGGGTGCAAATATTCATCCACCATGAATCATCTCAGGAAACATACCTAAGTAACCAGTACAGATACATTCACGCCCTCAAACTATGCATATAAGCAATAGAATGAGATTGTGCTGTCTCATTTCACGGAGCAACAAACCGTCTTTCCCTCCTGACCTCACCTTGACTGCACTTATCCTGTATGCTGATGATCTCTTCCGGCCTGTGTTCTTAATAGTAATGCTGAGAGCAGAGTACCGCACGATCCACAATACACTCTCATATCATTTTATGCTTTTGCATGTCCGAAGGCTTTCTCCAAGCCGAAACTGCTTGCATTACCTATTTAAGAGGGGCAAGCCTCAGGCCGCACGTGTGGCCTAGGTGTGGCTATCAATTTCTGTCAACGTACTTACCAAACATGCCACTTCCCTACTTGATGATCAAGGTGAGGAGTAAACTATTGTTTGTCCTAATTCAATGGCCTACCCCGCGCGCGGAGTGACGGACACATATTGCACTTCAAGTTGTATATCTGATTTATCACTTCCGCTAGGGTACCTGTGCTGTATACTGTACTACTACTGTACTACCACCACCGCTCGCGCTTACTTCGTGTTATCGGGTGGATGATTCCTTCAATGTGGGAACGGAACTAACCTTCGATTAAAGATAGGGAGTCACAATATCCGACACCCTTAACACACATACCTATGTGCAAAGATAAATGAGGCGTCTTTGTGGTCAGCGTGCCATCAACTTTACATGCATACCCCTACTTAGTCAAGCGTGTCCGGAATAGATATACTGCTCGGTGGACTACTACACCTTCTACCTCCCTGCCGTCGAAGAAAGGAGACTCGCTTTTCGTTATCCGCAACCCCCACGATACATACTGTGGTCATGTACTGGTGTGCCTGACACGTACTCGTTCTCCCGGCTGATTTGCCAGGATAGACGGACCACTATCGATATGTTTCCAGCCCCAACAAAGCCGAGGGTCTCGGAACTCCCGGCTTTCATTGTGGGCGTTTGGTGTGACGGACTGGAGACAAAGAGCGGATAAAACAATACCTAGACCACACTTCAATATGCATGTAGAAAATGGTTTCTTTTCTGGATCCCCCACAGTTCTGTGACCTAGTCCCTAGTAATGGGGAAAAGGACAGCATGTCCAACATCCCCAGTATCAATGACGCCAAAGAGAGAACTGACCTGCAGAGTCCATAAAGAAGCACGACGGTACAAGTTAAAAGACCCCTCATTACGTCATACGACTCCCCAGACTACACCACGATATTGGCTTTTTTTTTTGCGGCCGGTTGCGTCCGGTTTGACAATTGGGAGTGACGCTTGAAATACGAACTGGGAAGTTCCTGCCTGATAACCTGCGCCATACGATAGCGCTCTTTCCTGCCGACAGTACAATTTATATATGTAGTAGGTAGGTAATATCACCGACAATGCTCTTTCATGCCTGTGGGACTGAACTTGTCAACTTCGAACATGCAGATCCCCGCTATCTCTCAACTCGGTGATTTTTCAGAAGAGCACCTGCATACTATGCGCTACTGCTAGAGAGGAACAGAAGGAACCTTCGTGACTTGGTATCAAAAGTACCGAGTTGTTGCCTAGTAGCTTGTTCGGTGTCCTCCTTCTTTGTGTAGTGTTTGGCCCTTCCCTCCCACCTCCACAGTCTCCAGGTTGCTTCCAAGACAAGGCTCCGATGGTAAAGTCCGAGGAGATATGGCAAATCTGACAAACTAGCCAGTGGGCCGGCCCAATGCACTCGTGGATGCCATGCGTTTTATTGAGCCTTTGTAGTAATACAATAGGGAATCGAGACGTCAAGGGAGAGAGCAATTCAAGAGCAAAGAAACGGTGACTTGGGTCCCGACTGACCTGGGTAGCAATAGCAACCAAGTTGGTAGGTAGTGCTTGCGGAGTACGAAAATACGATCAGTGAAGTGTTGCTTTGCTGTAACGCTTGGCTAACATGGATTTAGATAGTGTGGAGTCTGTGAGAGGGCTCACCGCGATGAGTCGCTCTGCCCCAATACAGCTTTAAGACCGGCTTGTCATTGATTACATCGTCAATCATGCCAAATTCCGCACACTCGTACGACTACCTGCACCAACTGTCTGGGTATCATTCTGCCTCGGAGACGAGGTAGGTGCCTTGGAGTTATGGAGTCATGGACCAAAATAAGCTGTGGTGTCTGTCTGATGGGCATACATAAGCCACCGTAAACATCAACAGATCGTGAGCTACGTGGTTTCCATCCAGCTCCGGGTTTCGGATCGCGCCCGTTACCGCCATTCTGAAAAAAATGTCGAAGCATTAGCTTGCACCGCACCGCAAAAAACGGGGTGAGGTCAATCCTCCGATTATCGTGACAAGGGTTCTCTATGGTCTAGGGAAGTTTCATCTTGCAGGATCCACGTGTCCGTGGCAGCCTGCTGGCTGCCAGTTTCTTAATGGAGCCGCCCTCGTCGAACACGATGCGAGCCTGCCCAGTCCATTTCTCCTCCCTTGCGCTCCTGTTAAGCGAGCGGGGTATTGCCGCCGGAGTCAGTCGGCTCTGTCCCTCGAAGCTCTCTGTGCGACTGTGCCAGCGAAATGATCCCATATTTCGGAAGCGTGGACGCTGGATGAGTAATGAGTGTGCATCATATTCATCTAAAAACCAGCGTGCTGGCAATTCTGACACGACAAGACAAAGACGAGACAAGACCCAACAGCACTACCAGATTGCCTCCAAATCGGCCATCCCATAACTGAAAAGCCGAGCGAGAAGCACACGGCTTGTTTTTTGCTCGTTTACTCAGATGCCTAAGTCGTGGATCACAGTGACAACGACGCTTCCTCTATCACTAGGAGATCAGGCGAGAAGCAAGGACAGCGATGCACACACTGAGATCCTGACGCCTCGCCTGCTCATTCGGCCACTCACTCTGTCAGACCTCGTACCGTTCCACCGTTTGCGGAGCCAGCCAGAATTTATGAAACACACCACCAGTGGTCTTCCCGACAAGGACCTCAGCCAGACCCAGCAGAAGCTCGAGAGCCTCATTGACGCGCCGAGGAGGGAGGACCAGTTCCCGTTCCCGACGTACTTTGGAGTCTTCCTGCGCGAGACGGGCGAGCTGATCGGCGACGGCGGCATTCACTTGAGGGCTTCGCCTGCCTGTGGATGGCCTGAGCTTGGCTGCAAGTTCGGCCGCGAGTACTGCGGCGCGGGGTACGGCACCGAGTTCTTTCGCGCCTTCACCTCTTGGTGGTGGTCGTTGCCTCGGCAGCGAGAGGGCGAGGTTGGTTCTTCGGCAAAGCCTGCCCTAGTGCAAATCCGCGTGCATCCGGACTCGGTCATCTGGGAAGAAGGAGAATCGGGAGGGAGAGCTGTCGAGCAGTTGTACTGCTGGGTCACGCCTGATAACCTCGCGAGCCAAAGCATGGTGATCAAGACTGGGTTTGAGCACTTTATCAACTGGGAACATCCTGTCAAGGGTATCGCGGTGATGGGTTGGAGACAGAACCGGCACCGACGGTCGGTATACCCTGCCAAACTCTAGAAAAGAGCATAAACTTCCAGAAATGACGTGTATGGGTGATCTGTTTGGGCTTGTGTGGGTTGAGAAGCAAAGTTATTGCATTGAAGCATGGGTAACTCTGTTCTGGGTAACGACCTATGGCGGAGGAGCTTGAATCATGATTATGTACGAGCTAGGTGACTTACTCTTGGGGTGGCTTCAAATTCACTTTTTTGCACGGTTTTTGTATAGTCTATAGTCATAACCTTAGGCAGCTTCGTAACTCTGCAGGTTGAGCAGTTCAATATCAGAAGCTCAACTTTCGAAATAGCTTCTTACGTGTCACGAACTCTCTGCGATGGGCTTCATTCGACAATGCACAGCTTTTCACCTTGTGTCCTTTAATGCCCACGGCCGCAGGAAAGAGGGTGTTTAACAGCTCAAGTTCCGTGAGTGGAATTCGGATGCCGAATCCGGAGATGAGAGTACCTACCTACCTACCAACTTACCTAACTTTAGGTTAGGAAGAAAGCACGATGGGGGTCTATGGTTGCGGCAAAATTTGGGCAGTCTAATAAGTCGAAAAACACAATGTGTTGTTGAGGGTCATACGGCATGGCCTTCAGGTCTCCCTCCTCCTTATGACGGACGTAACTGGCAAGGATTGAGGGAAAGGGCCAGAATTGAGGAAGATGTGGTGTTTAGAAACGATAAAAGACTTGTACTTAACTTCTATAGGGGAAGAAAACCGATTTCGGTAATCATAGTCGGAAACGTACTTGGGTGCTCTGAGTGAGTTGGCAAAAGAGGCCAACTTTTTTTAGACTAAGTAAGGAATGTATGTGTGTTAGTCATGAATTTATTTACTTCTATAATATACTCTGTCGGTCGACATTATTACCCTCTCCATCAACTAATTCCCAACCTGCATACCTAGTTATCTGAGTCGGTAAACAAGGAGCTAAAGAACACAACTTAAAAAAGTGAAGACTAAAAGTCTAAAGGTTAAGCCCACCGGGCCCTGTACCGATCATCGCCAGCGCGCTCGAGCTCGACCCGCCGTCCGGCGCGCGCGGCGGCCGCCCGGACCATGGCCGAGGAGGAGTACTCGGCGCAGCCGAAGGAGGGCCGGCCATAGCTGTCCCGGACGTCGCACGCGAGGAGGAACTCGCGGGCGCGTTCGGCGAAGCCGGCGCTGGACGAGGACGAGGCGCTCACGGTCGTGGTCCGGCCCCGGATGTCCTCGAGGGTGTAGGTTGCCATTCTGTCCAGTGTCTTTCTGTTTTCTCGACTCTTAATTTTTTTTCTTGTGTGGTTCGGGTCTTTTTTTTGTCTTCTGTGTGGATATCTAGGGGTAAACCTATTTTTGATACACGCTTCTTTCTGTAACTGAGCAATATCGAGAAAGATGGGTTCTATACGAAATGATGGCGTGGAGAATTGTAAAATATAAAGATAATGGCGGAACAAAAATCGAGAAGAGAGCATAACTACCTACGCTGAAAGCTGGAACTTTCTTTAAATACTGCGGGTATCTGAGCGCCTCCCATCTTCCCGTGAATCCCAGGAAACAGAGAGTCATCGTGAACAGCGTAGAACAAATTGGGGGCTGATGTGATTCCCTTCCTGAAGCTGTGTGCGCGTGTGTTTACATTTTCATTCCCCTCCTCCATCTTTTTTTTTCAGCATCTTATTGAGTTAATAGGAGACGATGGGCCAATGTCTCTGTTTTTCTTCGTCACCCTCGTGAGGACATTGCATTATTCTTCATAGCTGATTCTTTGTAATGTGTACTAGCAGATTAGCAATACAACCCAGCATTACAATGATCTCCCAAAGACACTGGCGACAACGGAGAGAGAATCACGGAGAAGACTGTATATTCTGGATATGGTCGAGATCTCACATGTACGCGCTACCTCACCGTCACCGTGCCTTTTCCATCATCGCCTTTAAGACCCTGACGCAACAGCTTGATCTGTTTCTTGATCTCAACCCACAAGACTAAATCATCCAAGTCATCATCATCTTCACCCCTATCATGGACCCCTTGACCGACATCCACCCAACAATCATCATCATCACCCACAACATTATTTCCGTCTTGCGCATCTCCGTACTCTCTCATGCTTTCAGCACACGACATACCGGTCGTGGAGCGCCTGGCAATGGCCAGCAGCGCCGCGACAAAGGCCTCCTGCATGTAGGCGAAGCTGAACTTGTCCGTGATCTTGGCGATGGCGTCGCAGAGCTTGTCCGGGAACTCGATGTCCTTGTTGTCGGAGAGCTTCCGCTGCCAGTACCTGCAGTACGCCACCCGCTGCTCGAGGTTCGGGTCCGGGAAGTAGTACTTCCTGTCGAAGCGGGAGGGGCGTTTCTGTTTTGTGGTTTATTTGTGTGTGAGTAAAGTCTGATTTTTTGGCCAGGAAATCAGGGGGGCAGTTGATATATGTATGTAATAAGAGACGACTAGGTTACTAGTCGGAAGAAAAAGAAAAGAAAAAAAAAACACTCACAGAAATACCCGGGTCCAAGCGATCGAGATGGTTCGTCGACCCGATCATAAAAATACCGTCGTTCGCCTTGAGGCCGTCGACCTCGTTCAGGAAGTAGCTGCGCACGTTGTCCGAGATGATGCTGTCCAGGTCTTCGAACACGAGGTAGCAGGGGGCGAACTGCCGCGCCTTTCCGAAGATCAGCGCAAGTGCGCGTTCAGGGCCACCGTACTATATATATTGTAAAGCGAACAGGGGAAAGAATTAGCAAAAGTTCCTTATGCCACTGACAAAAGGCAAGGGTGCTTCAGAGCTGACCGGGCCTTACTTACCGCCACGAGCGACCGCACGTACAAGGTCGGAACAGGGGGTTTCCGGTCATACAACATATGCATGGTCGCCTTGATGGAGATGGTCTTGCCGTTGCCCGGCGGTCCGTAGTAGATGACACCCCTCTTCCAGGGCACCTTGAGCCTGGCGTACGCCTCCCTCGAGTCGAAGAAGGACTGGTGGTCGTCGATGATGGCCTTCTTCATGTCGGCGTCGAGGATGACGCTGTCCCACTCGGCGCCGAGGATGCTGCGGAAGAGCTCGGCGCTCTTCTGCCAGTAGCCGCTGTCGAAGACCCAGACCTCGCCGTGCAGCTCGTTGGCCCACGACCCGGCCGCGAGGAGGAGGTCGCGCACGGACTTCTGGCTCGGGGAGAGGATGTAGTGGTTCCGCGTGACGCCGTAGGGCTGCGTCCCGTCCCGACCGTCGGCGAGGTAGAGCAGGAACTCGTGACCCTGCCACTTGTACTCGAACTTGCCGAAGTTGACCTGTTCGGCCAGCCTGCCCGGGTCGCCGTCGATGCGCCGCGGAGGCGGGAAGTAGATGGTCCATGTTGCGGGGGAATAGACCCCGGCCGCTGTCACGCTGATGCCATCTGCCCCTTGACCGGCAGCGACTCCACTCTCATCACTGCTGCTATTACTGCTGCTGCGGTCGTTGTCTGCGTTTGCGTTGGTTGTACTACTACTATTACTACTGCCAGGCCGGGCTGGGATCTTGGTGTGATCCTCTACGATGACCCGATACGTGGCATGGCCTGCCTCCGCGTATCGCAGCAAGCTAAGTCCATTATCGGGTGTTGCGATGGTGAGCTGCAAGCCCGGGTACTGCGACTTCAGGGACTGCGCTATCACGACGTCGGTGTTGATGCGCTTGGCGGACGCTTGATCAAACCAGGCGTCGCTTGTCTTATCGCCGCCCATGCCCTGGACGCCAAGCGAGGAGATGCCTCCGGGACTTCCCCCGTTCACGGTAGTGGCCTGGGGCAGATCTGGGACTGGCAAGTGATGGAAGATGGTGTCTTGAGAACTCGCCATGTTGCCGTTCTTTCGAGATGAATGCGTCGGTGATATTATTTCCCCCAGACACAGTCATACACTTAACAAGTAACACGGGAGCACGCTGGATGCCGAACCACGGGGCGGGATTGATTGAATGATCTGTTGGACGTCACAAATGGCGCCGGGCGGATTGCAATTGTTCAATTCCGCAGTTGTTGGGCACCTGAAAGATACAATATTGTCATTCAGATAAATATCAGTATTGGCGAGAGAAGGAATACTGTCACCAAGATCTCGATCGAAGGATTCAATTTGGAGTGATGCTCTTAAATGGCTGCCTAGAAGATTTAAGTACCGACCAGTCCTACCTATTCTGTACTGTACCCTGCATATTACAGCGGTAGGTACTCTGTGATAAGCACATGCCCTCATGGCTCATGCAGCTATCATAGCTTCTCCAAGTACATTCATTACCTGGTATGATATGCTGTATCATAGACAAGTGACAGGGTGAAACGGCAAGAAGAGGGAATTGGGACAACTGCACCCCAGACATTCATCCATATTATATAAGTAAACATATCTAAAAGCCTGCTTTTGGTGTCAACGTGGAGTGGAATTCGACAACATACAGCATCACAGTAGTAATAGTGATATCAAAAAAAAAAAAAAAAGAGAAAAAAAAAAGACAGTACTCATTCGCTCAGAAGAACCAAAGACACCATGACATCTCCTACCCTTGAAGACCGCTTGTCTGGCGATGGTGTTGATTATAAAGAGGACGGTGGGGCAAAGGTACTCGTAAACTACCTCGGTCTTGGTGTCAGCGCTAAAACCTATCGAAATTTAGAGTAACACTAATAATGCTGGTAATGCTCCAACATAGGACAAGCCAAAGACGTTGTCCTCATCAACATCCCTGTGTAGTCGTCAAGTCCTCACCAAAGTCTTCCCCAAACAAGGCAAACAAGACCTTTGGTTGACATGTGGAGTATCTGGGCGACCGGGAACGGCCGCACCGCCTGCACGGAATCACCTCACTGAGAACAAAACAGTCCAGTGACCGGTCTCCAGCCGAACCCCAGCTAGCCGCTCCCGTTGTCTCAAGTCCCATCGAGAAGCCTCTTCACATGGGCATGTTCGAGATCGGCAAGGCACTCGGCCAAGGGGCATACGGCCGCGCCTACCTGGCGAGCGACCGAACCAACGGCTTCATATGTGCGCTGAAGGTCCTGGACAAGGACAGGCTGCAGCGGGCAGGCGCGGAGAGGCTGGTACAGCGCGAGATCGAAATACAGAGCCACCTCCGACATCCCGACGTCCTGCGACTGTTTTCCCACTTCCGCGACAGTGAGCGGGTCGTGCTCGTGCTTGAGTTTGCGGCCGGAGGGGACCTGTATACGGAGGCTAAGAGGTTCAGTTTGGCTGCAGCGTGCACGCGCCCACCAGCCGCCGGACTACGTGCTGCGGTACCCCCCGGCTACCTGCCCCCGGAGATGATTCACGACGGGTCGTACGACGAGCAGGTGGACATCTGGTCCTTGGGCGTGCTTATGTATAAGCTCCTCGTTGGCAATGTACCCTTCGAGGACGACTATGCCTTCACGACGAGTCGTAGCTTCGAGGCGGACGTGACCGTGCCCTCATTCGTTAGCCTCGAGGCAAAGGATCTTATCCTCAAAGTGGATTCCCAGCTTCTTTGTTTCAACTTTTTAGTTTCAAGGGTAGGGATGCTAACATACGATCGGGAAAAGTTGCTTGTGGTTGACCCGGCGAAGCGGATGTCCCTGAATAAGATTTGTGAACACCCCTGGATTGTTCAGCATTGCGTCGACGGCCGAGGCGTGCCTGCCAGCTTCTCTTCGATCAACACCTGAGAAGTGATGAACAAGTTCGACTTGGAAAACTTGAGGACGCATCGAGGTCATGTCCGGGTGCTGAATGGCAAGTTGGAATTGCATCAATCTACGTTGAAGAATTTGCCCGAGGACTTTATATATGGGTAAGCTTGCTACTTATTCCTCCCTGCAATCAGTTCTGTATGCTAACCAACCTACTTCCTAGGAAGTAGCTACCGTTTAAGCGAGTATGACTTGGGAGCAAGCAGTTTCCAACTTGAGTCTTGAACATAAGGCGCCGCGATTAGTACTTACTTTAGCTGCAGTGCGGCCTGGCCCCTTCCTCCTGAATCTGGGAGGGTGAAAGGAAGGTGTGGCCAAGATTCTTGGAAGGGTGAGTGAGGGTTATATATTGGAAGGTCCAGCGTTATACAAGTGTTGCTGATGTGGCACACAGGTGGCAGGGACTGAGTTGCTTTCACAATTGGAAAAGCTGTTACAAAGCATCTGCACTACATATCCTCATGTAAGTATAAGGCTATATTGTAACCGCCGACTCAATTGACTAAAATTGGCAATCTCAGGATATCATTGGAGAACGCTGTTGTATTTGGCTCTACATATCCCCACGTACACGCTCTACTACTGTAACTGCCTAAAAAGAATTGGCAAACCCAAGGTTACTATATTCCTAACTCGTGTATCATCATGCTACCTAGTAAGGTACTAAGTAGGTATTACCATCAACTGCACGGCCCCCATCACAGCCCCCAATCACAGACCCCTTGCATCACGAAGCCAGTTCAGGCAAGTGTCGTCGATCGTTGTAACTAGTGGGCAACTCCCCAGCTGCAGTCGTTACATATTTATACCCATAATCCGGTCCGTTGTTCTCGCCCCAGGGCAGAGTCGTCGTTGTTTTGGGGGCATCCGGTCGGGATAAATCTGCCAGCATCTCAGCTGCCCCCATCGGCCGTCCTCCCCTTCTCCTTCTTCTGTACCAGGCGAAACCCGCGATAGCAGCGACTAGAAGGACACCGAAAGAGACACCGACTCCTATTCCCGCCGTCGCTCCCGCTGACAGACCCGAGGCTCCAACACCGGTTGTCGCTGCTGCGAGTGACGGAACTGGTGTTGAAACAGGCGGAAGAAAGCTCGACACGGGAATGTTATCCGTAGAACTTGTAGTGGGCTTCATACCGGCGGTAGTAGCTGTCGGACGCTGAGTGCTAGTAGCGACAGAGCTACTCGTCGAACTCGAACTAGTAGAAGAGGATGAAAGCGGCGGTGCCCCAATGATAATATTAAAGTAGGCGGAGCTCCGCTGCGCGTCCGACTTTCCGTCACGGAGCCAGAAGAAGAAGGCATTGGAGTCCGAGAGCTGCAATTCGTAGGTTTGTACGGTCCAGAAGAAGCTCTGAGGCGCATTGTCGCCAACATTATCTTGGAAAAGGGGTCAGTTTCGAAATTACCAACTACAGTCGCTGCTTCGAAAGGGCTCTGTCCTTGGTTGCCAAGACGATCTGGAAAGTTGCACTCACGGGTATACACAGGCTTCGCCGCCTTGATGGGATAGCCGCCACCAATGCCTTGTTGCCAGAATTCAATTGTGTATTCAGTCCAGTCCGTCTGGAACGCAACGAGCTGACTTGATCCTAGGGACCATAACGAATCGCCCCCATACGGCCCCGGGATCTTCGTGGGTTGGTATTTCGGTGAGACAAACTGCTGGGCCTCTGCAATCACAAGTAAGCCCACGAGTAGCAGAAAGAGCCGTGGTGACAGCATAGCTTCGGTGAACAGTTTCGAACATTCAGGGCACTGAGGAGGATTGGCGATGTTGATCATATCATGGAGATGAGATGGCATCCCATCGTCTCGCCTGGCTGACGTCCATTTTTACGGCATCAGAGACTATCCCGATGGCATGGTTCGCCGTGATGGTTGGCTCAACGTGCAGTGCTCCTATTCGTCTCGCTTCCAATCCAGAGTCCGAACAGGGACGAGAAGCATCTTGTCCTGCCAAGCCCCAGGCCCAACAGAAGGCGGATTCGCCGCCCGGCGCCCGCACAGCTGGTTTACTACAGCACGCTTTGGCAGGTCCCCGTCATATTCGGAGCCATAAGGCTGTCCAATACGAGGCGCGCGCAAGGCTCGAACCCTGGCATCTGGAACCAACATCTTCACCTGCAGCAGCTGACGGGCGCTAAGAGCTAGTAAGAGGTAGGTAAGATTAAACCCGGCATATGTCCGACAAAGGCACAGCAAGCGTAACGCTAATATCATGCCCAGAGGTTGCCAATCAAATCCAGATGAGCTGAGTTTGGTGCTGGCCAGATTTAGATTGCCAGCGCTCAAAAATGGACCATCAGTCACCAGGGGTTTATTGGAGGCAGCGTGGTGATACGTAGAGCCATTCCAACGGGCCCAACAGGGTGGTTATCGGCGGTAGAGCGTGGAAGGGCAAGTACATTAATCACAGGGGTTCCGACTCCTTTTTAGACGAAATCTGACTTTCTTTAATCTTACATCTTACTTCCTCTCCCAAGTAGAAATGGACTTATTCAAACGCGGTGCCTCTAATGCGATTTCGCCCATGGCGCATCCGTCGCGCCGTGTCATTGTCGGCCTGCTGACACTGTTGCTTCTCGCAGCTTTCCTTTTCACAAGGCAGCCTGGTACGAGACCCCCCTTAGCAGCGGCAGAGCCCGCGACAACGGCAGAAAGTCACGTGGAGAGGCCACCACCACTGCAGCAAGAAAACATTGGCATCGACGCAGTTACCAATGACACGCTGGGATTTCCCAAAATATTTGTCGTCGGCTGTAAGTCATTCTGCTGGACTGTTTGGGCGGCGACGGTGGTCGTGTTCAGAAGGATCCGAGATGATCCACAGGCCTCGTTCGAATCTCCCGTACTAACAGCCAATACAGTACCTGAGCGGAGTGATAGACGCGATGCACTCGTTTTAACAGGTGCACTCACGGGATTCCACATGGAATTCGTCGACGGAGTTAGGGGGGAGACTATTCCCGACAAGGCGATCCCCTCGCCGGTAGATAGGAAAGTGTTGATGGAGGCAAATCTGGGGAGTTGGAGAGGTCATATGAACGCCATCAGGAGGTAAGGAATACCGACCTTCTGCGAGGTCTTCCGGTTACCCTTGTGAATATTGGGTCGAATTAAGGCTCACAACTCATCTTATAGGATAATTGACGAAGATCTCGAGTCGGCGCTTATAATGGAAGATGACGGTAAGTGCACAGCTTTCTTTCCATGGCGAACATTTGGCAAGATGACATACTCACACTCAACTCATAGTGGACTGGTAAATTCTTATTCGCCTAACATTTGACGAGTTTGCTGTTAACCCTCCAATAGGGATGTGCGTTTGAAGAAGCAGCTCAAGCAAATAGCGGTAGGCGCTCGAACGATAATGCCGCCCACAGGAGGGTCAATGGCACCATATGGCAATGACTGGGACGTGCTATGGCTTGGCCAGTAAGTCTCCGCCGTCCCTGTATTCCCCATCGATGACTCTGCGTGTGTTTGACGTGCGTGATCCTAACCATCTCACTCACCGACAGCTGCGGCGAGATATTTCCCGAGGTCTTGCCTGAAAATGTTGGGAAACCGGAGCATCCCAAATACACCATCTCGAACGATGAGACGGTGCCGCCACTCTCCAAGGTCACTGGTCTGGTCAAGTTCGCGGATTACCCGGAATTCACCCGATGGGTTCACATCGCAGGAGGCCCGATCTGTACGTTTGCCTACGCCGTCTCACAAAGGGGTGCGCGCAAGATACTGTACGGGTTAGGCATAGATCGCCTCGGGGCCCCGGTAGACAATGCCCTTGCCGATTTCTGCCGGGACGGGGCATCGGGCAACCAAGATGGCCTCCGAGCCAAGTGCATCAGCATCACACCGCCTCTGTTCTTCCATCACCGGGCAAAGGGCCGGATAACTGCCGATAGCGACATCCAAAACCCCAACCCCAACGAAATGAGAGAGAAGGGCACAACCGAGAATATCGTGTGGAGTGCGAGAAATAACATGAGAAACATGTTACTCGGCCTGAAAATGGAAAATCAGTTCGAGGGGTAAAGGAAGTCTATTTTTCGCGCTCAGTTACGGTGGCAGAATGAAGCGAGATCTTTACCTGTGTACAAAATAGACACGTGTATTATTTATTACTTTAGTTAGTCTGGAACTAGAAACAACATAGAACATGACAAGCATTGCTTTGTGACCTAATAAATTTAAATGTTTCAAGATTCTTGCCCCCTTAAACAAAGTTTATTGGATTTGTTGCTAACCTGTCAAGCTGCTGTCAAGAGAAGGAGCAATACTGTAATCGAATCAATATTGAGTCATGGATCAGTAGCTGTAATATTGTATTAAATGATATCTTTATGCAGATAAACCGATTTCGGTCGCTTTACTGCATGCGTCATCCAGGCCTTGAGATCCAGTCAGCATCACTGAGCAGTCAGCGAGGAGGTAAGTGTACACGTGTAAGAGGATTCAAGATTTTGTTCTCCTCGATTGAAAATACACTTGGACCTTTGTGACGAAGATTACGAGTTCATAAGTCCCAGCCACGGTGTGCATTTCGGACGACCGGCAACAGTATCACCACCATTCCAGTCATTTGTCTCAATTGGGCGGCTCCTGTCTGTTCCGACTTTCCATCTCATGAATTCCATTCCACTGCCGTTCCTTAAGGTTAGCTTAATAGCATCGCTGTCTTAGCTTTGAATTGCCCAATTCGCTTCTATTAACTCGTTAGCTCCAGGCACCGGCGCATTGAGCTCACGATCCACAGCATACACGCGCGATCGAAACAGCACAGCAAAGCATCGGACGACACATCGGACGACAGCGGAGTTTTGCGAAACAAGATGCGCTTGCCTACCATGCCGCCGCCGACGTATCCGGCTCTCCTTTCTCTCGTCACCCTCGCTCTCACCTCCGCTGCCGTCGCATCCGATGCCGAACCTACCACAACCACTACCGCCTGCACCGCTTCCTCCACGAACGGCGCTTTCTTTGACCTGAGGCCCGACGCAGCGATAAAACCGAAGCCCGACGGCTCGAGACCTTCGAATAGCCGCGGCGCACCTCTGACGGACTACAAGGCGCGGGGCTACGATTATGGCTCGAACTTCACTCTGAACATATGCAATGCCGTGGTCGAGCCCATTGAGGAGGGCGCGGATGTGAAGGGCATTGAATCGAGCAAGTGGCAGAATATCAGCGCATACTATGTCTCTCAGGGCAGTTACTACAGCCTGGGCTTCCAATCGGGCAATCTGGTGACGCGCGGCAAGGAACTGGTCCTGCAATACACCGGAGGGTCTCCTTGTGGGAAGAGCAAATCGAGGAGCCTGTCGAACGTGGGCGACCGAAGCGCCGTGCACCCCGGGGCAACCTACAGAGACTATGAGTCGGACGAGAACGAGGCTGATGTTGACAGGAGCAAGAGCAAGAGTGAAAGCAAAGGCGACGACGACGACGAAGACAAAAAGAACGACGTTCGCAGAAAGTCCACAACCATATTCTTCGGCTGTGACCGGGATGCGCTCGGCGGCTCTGCCCAAGTATCCTTCATCGCCGTCGATCCTGAAGAATGCAACTACGTATTCAAGGTCAAGTCGCCACACGCGTGTGCCGGCGCGGAACCCCACAAGCCCGGCAGCGTGGGACCTGGATCTGTGTTTGCAATAATACTGGGTATCGCCGTCCTCGTCTACGTACTGGGTGGCGTGTTCTACAACAGAGCGGTCGGTAACGCTCGGGGCTGGCGGCAATTACCAAACTACTCTCTGTGGGCGAGTGTATGGAGCTTCATCTGCGTAAGCCAAACTCCTATCAAGACCGAGAGGCTCTAGCAGCCATCTGGCACCCTATCTTACCTTTCGGTATGGCTTACCTCGACTCACTCCGTAGGATATGTTCGTCATTGCTACGTCGTCCTGTGCCCGCCTTCTACCGAACCGGAGGGGGTACCTTTATCTCCCCGGGCCTTCGAGCGCGAGAGGCCGGAATAGCCGTGACGACGAAAACCGTCTGATCGATCAGTACGACGAAGAGTGGGAAGATTGATGCCTGTATTCTAACATGTTTTTACTTGTATTCTCATTTTACATACTTAAAAGATTGAGCACTTAGACAAACCGAACTTTCGTCTGTCTACCAGCGAACTTTATGAAGGAGATCCGGGTCCTCTCCCGGGATCCCCAGCGCCTGTGATCGGCCTCACAGCGTATCCCCCATTCTAGGTCACAAGGAGAGGTTTTTGCGATTGGACATTGACAACTATAGAAGGAGGACTTGGTGAGGAGCTATTGTCATGAAGTATATCTAGACTCACTTTTTGCTAGCACGAACCAGCGAAAGGACCAAATAACACCACCTAATCACCTCTTCGATTTCTTCTCTTGCTAATGAGTCTCAAGTGGCATGACCTGTAATAGCATTCTCTGGCTGGGCCTCAATGCCAGAAAAGGTTCTAATGCAAGATACAGCCGGTGCGAAAGGGGAGGAGGAAAGCATAATGATGATTACAAAAGACAACGCCGTGCCTCGTCTGATACTTGACTGACTGCCTCTCGTGTGTCAAATATGGATCCTACGGTGGCGATGTCGCCACCACTCTTGATCATTCGATCGTTGAGAATATTATTGCGTTATTGTGGATGATGCGGGATGATGCTCAATGTGAAAAGCAATTCACGCATGAGATAGACTCGTCTGCCAACCATGGTAATGAAGATCCAGAACTGGAGAGTGATGAGGATCACAAGTGAGGTGGACGGTGCCTCAAACCACAAGTAGGTCCTAATGTAACACTACACGGCTCATTCGAGTAGGTAGAAAAAAAGTTGGTAACCAAGATGCGTGCTGTCACAGAATACTATAAAGGACCGAAAAAGTCCCAAGTTCTTAGATTACGCCACTGCATGTTTGTGCAGCCCATCCCATGCTGTGGCTTATTTTTACAAAACCTGAGACATGTCGTGTTTGACGCTCCGCACGAATCGGGCTGGGCAGCTGACCAATCGCAGAGTCCAGAACCCCCTTTCCCGCTGTAAATGTTTCACCTTTTTTTTTTTTTTTTTTTTTTTTTTTTTTTTTTGGCTTCGCAGACCGGACACGTACAAGACCCGGGGGAAGTAGGGACCATAATAAGTAAGTAGGTTAGGCTTTCTTTTGGTATGCCGAGACCTTCCTAGGTTAAATCTCGCATCAACCGCCCATGCGGATACTGTAACCTTCCTGATGTACGTCCAATTCGTCGACGAAGTCAGCAGCGTATGAGCGATGGAATTCTTTTCTATACACCATGGCTTGTGCCGATTGGGCTCTTCCGGCTTCCATTACTGGGCGCTGCGCATGCATACAAACTTACACAAGCTCTTTAATTACATTCCATATCTCAGTTGGGCAGGAAATAAACCTTGGTCGTGCTAGGTAAGAAGTAGTAGACTGGGGTGATGGGTCGGTAGGTATAACAAGAAATGTCACATGTGCAAAGTCGTGTCATGTTAAAAGGGCACACAAGCCAGACCGACATCGTCAGTCTACTGGCTCTGGGCTGGATTGGAAACGTTTCTTTCTTTTCCCTCTTGTCGAACATGCCTATCGGCTGACGAGTTTCCCTTGTCTTTTTCCCTTCCGTCTCCCTCTCTCTTTCTTGACTCTGTATATACTGGTTTATTCTCTTCTTGCGTCTTTTCTCTTCTCATGTATATACACCTTATTTTTTTTTAAGTTGCACCGGATTTGAGCATGTACTTTCGTCCCATCTTCGTCTCTCTTGGCCTGCTACAGTCGGCCATTGCAAAAGTTGAATTCCTAGTACGTCTATCTATGACATCCACCTGAGTCGGCTTTTCGAAGAGCGAGATAGGACTCCCTCCTGTGTATGTGCTAACATTGAAAAACAATTAGGGAGTGGCTATAGCCGGGGGTGAATTTGGTTGCAAGATCGATGTAAGGGCAGACATGCATGCATACGTACCGCTCCAGTTAACGGTTTCACATCTGGGGCATAGCCCTGAGTTGACACTCGTTGTAACGTAGGCAACGTGCCCTTCAAGTTCCGCCGAGTTACCATTGAGCGATGGGCCGAAGCAGATAAACCACTTTGTAAAAGAAGATGGCATCAACCTATTCAGACTCCGTACGAGACATCGGCTTCCGCCGTCTGGCGTACCCACACAAACAGTGAGCTGACTGCCAGTAACAGCAACATCATGGCAATTCCTCGTCAACGACAAGCTAGGCGCCGACCTCGACACGATAAACCTGTCGAAGTATGACCAGCTGGTCCAGGCATGTCTAGACACTGGCGCCTATTGCATGATAGACATCCACAACTTCCCGCGATGGGACGGGGAGATCATAGGACAGGGCAATGGGCCGACGGACGAGCAGTTCGCCAGTTTCTGGGGCCAGCTAGCGAGCCACTACGGCAGTAACCACAAGATCGTCTTCGAGCTCATGAACGAGCCCCACGACCTCGACGTCGCCGTCTGGGCTGAGACATGCCAGAAAGCCGTCACGGCCATCCGCAACGCGGGAGCCGGGTCGCAGATGATACTGCTCCCCGGTATCGACTTCGACAGCGCGGCGACGATCGTCTCGAGCGGGAGCGCCGATGCGCTACTCGCTATCACGAATCCGGACGGCGGTACGGATAATCTCGTTCTGGATATTCACAAGTACCTCGATCAGGATAACTCGGGTACACATGTCGAGTGCACAACGGATAACGTCGAGACGCTGACCGGTGTCGCAAATTACCTGCGAGAAAGGGGGCGGAAGGGTTTGATTAGTGAGACTGGGGCTTCGGACCATGTTTCTGTAAGCCAAGCACGAAGCAAAGAAGCTCGCCTCAAGCTAACGACAGATAAAATGTAGTGCTTCACCTCCTTCTGCGCCCAAAACGACTTCATCAACAACAACTCGGACGTATTTCTAGGAATCGTCGCCTGGGGCGCAGGCAGTAGCTTCGGCACGGACTACATCCTGAGCATGACGCCGTCTTTGGACCAAAAGGGTCGATTCATCGACGCGACGCTCATGAAACGGTGTCTTCTCGAGCCCTGGAACAATAAATCCAACCCAAACAATAGGGACACGAATAACAGCAGTAAAAGGAACACTACGACAACACCCACGCGAACATCAGGTATGAAAGACTCGGACTTTTCACTACCCCCCGTTGCCTTGGGGTCGGGGACACTTATCCTCTCAACCGTCCTCTACACCACGCCCACGGCACTCTTGACCGCAACCGCGACCGCGACTATAACAACGATAACCATGGCAGCAACAGCAGCAGCACTCACCAGCAACGGCACAGGCACTATAACTAGTAGTGGTGGTGGTGGTGGTGTTATTACCAGCAACTTACTCATCTTGACGGATATAGGCCCAGCAGCAGGACAAGCACCAATCACGTTCACCACCCTGGCCATCGCTACGGATGCGTCGCCGACGGGGAGGGGCATCGGTGGATTGCTCACGGCGGGAGGAGGAGGAGGAGGAGGGGCTGGTGGTCCGGCGCCGACTGCGCCCGTAATTGTGGGGCCGGGTGGTGGTGGTGGTGGTGACCAGAAGAACCATGGGAGTAGTTTGTTGGTAGTGGGAGCGGGAGGAATGTGGAGGATGGTGCTTTTTGTGGTGGTAGGGATGGTGGCGTGGGTGTAAAGACAGAGGTACAAGTTGTTGAAGTGTTGGGGGGTGAGTAGATGAGTTTAACCTAGTGTTTACGTGGTGAAAAGAAAATACGCAACAAGAAACAATGATACTCAGCTTCGACTACAAAGTTGGTCTTCTTTGCCTGAAGCTCAAAGACTGCCGCTCGAGAATAAATATCATACATCTAGGTTAACCTACCTGAATTACCGGCTTTCAATAATAAACTGCAAAGATATACAGTAAGTTGCATAATAGACAAGAAATCCGATCTAAGATGTAGTACGCATGCTGACAATCAAAGCAAAGCCTCAACCAGCATGAATCATCATCATCATCATCGTCAGGATCCGTGGCTGACGAAAAAACTCTAGGGTTAACTGTGCGATCCTCAACCACAATTTCCCATTCCTGTCGGCGACAGGGGTGGACGGGGTCAATGATTTAAACGTGACATCACCATGGACAATCAACCGCGCGTCGATCACAACATCTTTGGCCGTTAACCTATGTTATTTCTCAGATACTTGTACATACTTAATTTTTTACCTTTGTTAGTTTTGTAGCACACCGCAAAAAGCAGGAAATCGAGTTGCGCCAAATGGTGAAAGTTTTACTTTCCCATGCTCCTTAGCTAAGGTTAGTACTATTCAACCTGGCCGGAATACCGGATTCGAGGCCCAGGTAAATCATTCCCTCGCAGACTAGATCTGACGACTTTGTATGAATCTGAATCTTGTGTACAAGTATCTATGACATGTTCGATTTGGCATGTTATTCCTCTCCTCCAGGAAATGAGATTGGGGGAATCCTTTCTTTCTTTCTACCTGTGCCGCGGATCTGGAATGGGTACCTACACTATCCGCAGGCGGACATTTCATTCCGACTTACTTGTAGTCTAGGAGTGCATGTATCTCTTTCGCTTGGAAAGGCCGAGTAGAGACTCGTAGACTGCTATAAATACTTTTATCGAGATGATGTTTTTGTGGCGTATATAAGATGGAGTGTATGGCTTATACGGTTGTCTACTTAAACTTGATTCACCTGATCCTGTCTTGAACCCAAAGTTATCCCATCATTTCTATATACTAGCCGTACACCTACACACCACTACTCTTACCTCCTCCTCCTAGATATCATTTATTACTATAAAGAACAGTTAGACGTACCTTCAACATGTCACAGCCTATACTTCGGACAGTAACCCGTCGTTGCGGAAATGTTGCAGGTATCCCGAAAGCTATCTCAGCAAATTCCGTCCAGGCCGTACAGAAGAGGCTGTTCCATCCGTCACAGCCTATAAGGAAAGAGAGCAGCAAGCCCTTCTCGGGAACGGCTGCCAGACAAGCAGCACCGGTGCCGTCAGACTCGGCCAAGAACTGGGTTGCCGGCTTCGAGCCCAAACAAGGCGACATCGGGTCTACTAAGAGATTAGCAGCCTTTGACCTGTCGGGGAAAGTGTTCATCGTCACGGGTGGCGCGAGGGGACTAGGTCTGACGCTGGCCGAGGGTCTTGCTGAGGCTGGGGGCAAAGGTGAGTGAAACCGACTTTTCCCTCTCATCACTGCGAAGATTCGAAAACTGACAAAATACTCCTTAGTTTATTGTTTCGATATCGGGGAGAAGCCGGATGATGCCTGGAAAGAGGCAGCGCGGAAAGCAGAAGAATGGGGAGGTTCCCTCCAGTACCGCCAGGTAGATGTTCAGAATACGGAGAACCTCGAGCGGACGATCGAGTCCATCGCAGACGAACATCAACGCCTCGACGGTGTCGTGGCTGCTGCTGGTGTTCAGCAAATATGTCCTGCTGGTAAGTTCTTAGATCCGTCCGCAGGCAACATAGCAATCAGGATTTTGTCTGCATCAAAAAAAAAAAACATGCTGACTCTGTACCTACTTAAACAACACAGTGGAATATACTCGGGAGGATGCGACACGGATGCTGGACATCAACTACACGGGCGTGATGATGACGGCGACGGCGTCGGCGCGCATGATGTTCAAGTACAAGTGCCGCGGCAGCATGTGCTTCATCGCCAGCATGTCCGGGTCAGTGGCGAACAAGGGGCTGCTCTCGCCCGTCTACAACGCGTCCAAGGCGGCCGTCGTCCAGCTCGCGCGCAATCTCGCCATGGAGTGGAGTCCCGTCAAGGAGGACGGGACGGGCGGTATCAGGGTCAACTGCATCAGCCCCGGTCACATCCTGACGCCGATGGTACTCAAGAACTTCGAAGAGGTTCCGGGCCTGCGCGAGAAGTGGGAGGCCGAGAACATGATGGGCCGGCTCGCCGAGACGACCGAGTTCAAGGGCGCCGCGCTCTTCCTTCTCAGCAACGCGAGCAGCTTCATGACGGGGAATAACCTCATTATCGATGGTGGTCATACCTCGTGGTAAAATGGAGACAGAATTGCCAACGGAGCTTAGTCTGGAGATGGCTCCCGCGTTTGCCGATACGGTGGACCGTGGGGCCTTCCTGAAACATGGGGTTACTGTATGTGACGAGATGATACCCGGCGTTTGGATCTAACCTAGAGAGTTGGAATGATACAGCATTCAAAACTGAATCGGATATATTTCTTGTACCGCTAGGAGATAGCAGAAGGTGTCAAAGATGACTGAATGGAAAGAACTTTACATGCCTTAGTTTTTCCAGGTTTGATGCATGCTGGTAGGGTACCGTAAGATGGAAACTGACTACAGTGTTACAGCAGTCAGTATACATAAGATTGCATGCTACTTTGTTACACGGTAACAGTTCTTCTCGTACTGTTGTAGCTAGTAACAGCTGGAGGACTTAGGCGAGGGGTAAGGCACAGTAGAGTTAGTGCTGTAACAAGTAACAGAATAACCCGGTAACAGAGAAATGCGACTTATGTCCAGTTTAGGCAATGGTAGCGCGCGTCTCACGGTCTAGAACACGCCAAAAGAGCTGCCCCTCTCTTACAGCAGTACACAGTCCCTGAAATCCCCAACACACGTCATAGTACTGGGCCGTTATCCAATCTCCTTGTTCTCACATTCATCATCTAGTCTAGTCTACCTGTTAGAGGCCAAGTACCTATTGACAACTCCCAAGTTCGCTTCAAGTTGAATACATTATTATCTCTGGGTTTCGGCCGGAAACTGAAGTATAGCCAAACCCCTTCTTGCGCCGATAACGACTGCTGCTTGTAACCGGTTCAAGACCAAGTCACCAAGATGCCTGAGCTATCAGAGTCCGTCACGGCCGTTCGTGAGGGCGCCAAAGAGGACCCATTCACCTACCTCACCATACTTGAGTACCACATCAACACGCCCGGCGTGCTTCCTGTGTTGAATGAGGTCCTACAGAATGCAGACCTCACACGTGAGATTGGCTGGGACCTCGTGAATATGCTGCTGCCGATTGATGGATCGGAGGGTTGCTTGGAAACCGTGGCCCGCCTCGGCAACCCGCGCGAGGTCAGCATCAAGGTCATGGAAGCCTTGGAGGGTCTGGCCGCTGAAGAGGACTCAGAGTCCAGCGCGATACCCAGCCGCTTCATAACCCTGGCCGGGATGCTGGCCATCATCCAAGGCAGAATCAAATCCAAGCACCCGTCCAGATTTCTGGGACCTTCGCTAGTCAAGGTCTTCAATGCCTACCGTCCCACGCCAGAAATGACGACAGCCGTCATTAACCTGGTCCGATCATTATCCGGTCGCAGGCGGCCACCGCTTCCCACTCGAAGCTCCAGCATCAACATCGCCAACCCCGATAAGGATGGAGACATGTCTAAGAATGCACCCGATCCGGAAGCCGAACAGGAAGACCCGGTCGAGGAGAGCCTGTGCCAAAAGCTTCTGCAGTCCTTTACCACCGCCATTCTTCGACAGTATGTCAATGCGAATGAAATGCAGTGGTCGGCGCGGTTACTCGAGCTGTACTATCCTGAGAAAATTGTCCCTGGGCAAGCAACTACAACAAGAGCGTATGGAGATGATGGAGTACTACAGAAGCGCGATGCCGTGGTGGGGCAGCTGGTGGTACGTCTTTCCGGTTTACCTCTTCTTACCAATCCGTTCTCTTGTGATTCCGTAGCTGATGTCCTTTTTTTCATGCAGGCTTCACTGAGAGATCTGGGCCTGGACGACTGTTCGGGAACATTTGTCCAAGGCATACTCGCGCAATCCACTTCTACTAACCCATTAGAAAAATTCGAGGGCTTCGAGACAGTCGATGACATCCCGCTCTCGCCTGGTGGCGTCACTTGCTTGATCGCTTACTGGATATTCTCCACCGACAGCTTCGGTGCGGACAATCCGACCCCGAAGATGAAGCTTTTCCCCGATCATCTACGCATGCTTGAGCGGTATCTAGGCAAAGACCCGCAGACCGAGATTGCTTCCAGTCAGGGGACAGCGGATGCGCTATTAGCCATCGGGCTTGGGCTGCAACATAGAGGGCTGATCTCAGACGATGAGGAGCCGAATTACATGGCGTACCATCACCGCCTAACTCTGATATGCGTATTTCACCCCAACCTCCTGGTCAGGAACGCTGCCGCGACCTTTGCCGGCTTCCTGCTCCACTCTGACCCGGACGACGAGAATAGGCTGGACATACTAGAGGATCTGCTGGAAAATTGTCAATTCGGGTCACTGAAGGCCTGTGCTGTCGCATGGCTCAGCGAGGAGATCGCATCGGCGCAGAAGGAAAAGCTCTCAAACGTGTTCTCCAAGGCCGATGTGATCGAACGCCTACGATACGTCCTTTTCCCGGATATGCGGTCCGTTGCCAGTATGGAGGAAGAGGAGTTTCTCGAATTCTGGGCTGAAAATTTACAGTTCTTGCTACAGGCAGCCAACTTTGCCTACCTGCTTCTCAAGGGACGCACTGACTTGCTGCCCGCCGGCATGGCTTCGGCGCTGGAGGAGCGGTTCTCTGATCCTCTGGTGACAGCGGCAAAGAGATTCGAGCAGAGTGAAGGGCTAGACTCAGTCGATAGAAATCTCCTCGGCATCATTGTAGAGGCACTGCAACGTACGAAAACCAGTCAGGCTGGAGTATGATAGATACTTTGAAATGTCTCGTTACTCACTCGCGGCATTCGATGACGTACAATGGTAGCGCAGTCTGAATCGGGGCAAGGGATGAAAAGCCACATCTTCATGGTTCATGGAGGAAGTGAGGGGGCAAAACAAACCGGTGAAGGTACCCCGGTAACCCAGTTGCAGGGCCAACTTGTGGTAGAGCTGAATCCTTTTATAATCACATGTACCACTTACGATCCCTGATAACTATTCATCTCTTGATTACTCAGTCTGTTCCCAGATTGCAACGTTCACTCGATCGTACTCTTCCCTACTTTTTTTTCTCCAATCTTGACTCTTGTCTCCAGCTCTCCAGCCACCAGATTCTCAACTCATCTCAGTAGTGATCGAGCGACGATGTGGACATCGGCCAACGCACTTGCTTTGCTGCTAGTGTCAGCCGTCGCTGGGGCGAAGCACAGACTCGTAGTCGGCACTTTCAGTACCGAATATCTGTATACCCTGGAATACGACGATGTGTCAAAATCGCTGTCGAGAGTTGCCCAGAGCTCGGTAAACGCGGCCAGCTCATGGCTTGCCTTGAATGCAAGTTTTTCTGTTTCTGTTTTCGCACACCCGATTTTTTTCATTTTTTTATTCATTCCGTTTCATATACTGAACATGTAATGACTGACTGACTAACCTACACACAGCACGACAAGACGAAGCTCTACGGCACGGACTGGAACGCGCTAGAGCCGACGTTTGTCAGCTACGACGTGTCGGACCCGCTCGACATCCAGGTCGAGGCGAGGGTGGTCGTGACGGCGCAAGGGTGCTCCGGGACCAAGAGCATCTTCGTGGTCGCGGACCAGAAGCCGCCCTATGCCGTGTACGGGAGCTACTACTACGGCGACGCCAAGTGCGGCACCGTGCTGGGCGTCGATGCGCGGGGGACACTGCTTCAACAAGGGGGCGGCGGTAGCATTGTCCAGGAGTACGTCTACGAGGCCGGGTCGGCTGTGCACGGGACGGCCATCTCGCCGGACGAGCAGTTCCTCTTCTCGGCCGACACGAAGGGGAACAAGCTCTGGGTCCACCGCATCGACCGCGCGGCCGCGGGTAAGCTGAAGCCCGTGGCGCGGGTCGAGGGGCCGAAACCCGGCTCGGGACCTAGACACGTGGCGATTAATGGGAATGGGAAGTACGCGTACGTAGTCCTCGAGGAGGCGAGTGCCGTGGCGCAGTACGCCATCGATGAGGAGAGCGGTGTCCCGTCGTTGGAAGGGGAATTGTACACCCTCCTTCCCGAGGGGAAGGATCCAGCGGATTACTGGGCCGATGAGGTGAGCTTGTCCGTGTCACAACACCCTCACCCCCACCCTCACCCTCACCCCCACCCTCACCCTCACCCCCACCCTCACCCTCACCACCACGACAACGACGATAATAAAAACAAGACCAACGCATATCTCTGGGCCACGAACCGCGCGCGCGCCGTCGACGACAAGGGATACATCGCCGCTTTCGCGCTCGACGGCGCGGGCCGCATCGCATCGCGGCTCTTCCTGCGCGAGACGAGCACGAGCGGCGGGTTCGCGAACAGTGTCTCCGCGAGCCCGTTCGACGCCTCCCTGGCCGCGCTGACGGACAACTCGACGGGCTTCGTCGAGATCTGGGACCTCGACCATGGGGGCGGAGTGGTGGCGCATCTGGATATACGGGAGGATGGGCAGGGAGGGTGTTGTGCTAATGCCGTTTGGTTGGATTGAAACGGAACCTAATCTAGATGTTTTACATAGGAACGATCAAGAGAAATATGGTTCTCTACACCTTGTCTCCTGTATTGAGCTTTAGATCAATGCCCATTCATCGGAGGTTTCTTCTTACTAAAACTTCTATACATACATAACATGCATACTTCCAAGCTAACCTTACCTTAGGTTAATCCCTAGGTTAGTTGACCATCTTCCGAACATGAACTGTACAGAAAATCTTTCACACCTTTTCATATTGACAAGTACAAGTAACATATACCCGAGGCCGGACTTACCTGAAATATTCCCTCCTTGAAAAGGGAAGAGCGAGCGCATGTGATGCGATAAAAAGCAGCGAGACGAGATATAAAGATGAGACTGGTAACCATGTTTTATCCACCTCACCTCCAAAGGGGCCGTTCCGTTCCTTGCACACAAATAAATATCTGGAGTATATAGGGGCAAAAGCCACAAGCTCAAGGTTAGGTTAGTATGGAGAAAAAAACAATGGCATCTCCTGAACAAGGAAAAGCCCAAACTAGGGGAAAGAAAGGGGCTTGTTATCTGAAATCTAACCACCTCAGGTTACTATACATCTGACAGCGTTTACTTACTTACCTTGTAGCCTAATAAGTTTTGCAGATGCGCAGCTTTGCTCTGGATAAGTTATGCAATCCCCAAGGGCTATGAGGCTCAGAAAACATCAAGTACTTGTGAGATGACGTAACGCCGAGCAGCATTATATATAGGACGGCGCACAGAGTATCGACCAAGGTTGTGAAGTTAGTACCCCGGGAATCTCGGTGATGTTTGGACCCGTAACCGACATCACCCTGGAAAAGGGGCACAGGAGAACGTCGACGCCGCTCGAAGTCGACACCAGTTGGAACTAGCGTTAAAGTACTTAGTGAACGAGAAACTTGGCTACCAGTCTTGCTGGTCACGACTCCCCTATATGATGAGTTATCTCCTGCTAATGCCATAGATACTCCGACGACGTAACCTGACATATGGATACATAAAACTGCCGTCATACGAATAAATATATCCACTGATAAACACTCCTTTTCCATCCAAGTATACAAATGTATACCCAGCTTTTCTGAGAACCTTTTCGCGTGATGTACAGATTTAGTACGTTTTCAGGTTTAGACCAAAACACCCCCCTCCGTTGAAGCACCTAACCTCACCCCGAGCTAGAGACATGAGTAAGTAACTACCCCCCTTTCTCATCATGCCCAAGTCAATTTTTACAGCCGAACAACCGACTGCGCATCAGCCCTCACATCGACCTGACTCAGCATCTGCGTCTTCAACCAGCAATAATTCAGGTCCGTGCCCTGGGGGCCGACGTTATACCACACGGCGCCGGCGCAGCGCGAGTTCTGGGCGCAGAGCGCGACGCAGGCCGTCATGGAGCCGGCCTCGATGTTCAGGAGGTCCGTACCCCTGTGCTCGACCGTGCACTCGAGCCGGAAGCGCGCGCCCGTGGCCGCGTCCGTGACGGTGCTCCCGTCGGCGCCGATGCAGACGCGCGACGAGTTGTTGCCCGTGTATGATGACGACGGCACAGCCGTTGTTGAAGGCGATGATGATGTAGATGAGGTAGCTGAGGTAGGTGGCAGTGTAACTGCCGTTAAAATAGCCGGAGATGAAGAAGCCGGCGCTGTTCGGCTAGGTGATGTAGCTGTTGTTGTTGTTGTTGTTGTTGTGGCGGCCAACGTTATGAAGGACGTCGAGCCGTTCGCGCCGATGTAAAGGGATACTGTCTGTGTGATGACGGCACCACCACTTGTTGCCGAGCTGTGCAGAAAACGCAAAACATCATGATTAGCTTCTGCTCTCTACTACACGTGGAAAACGGCTGGTTCATGTAGTTATAGGGTGGCCAAAGGTAAGTACTCACTGTGCCTTTGTCCCTTGCGTCACGCCAACAGCAACACCGACCACGACGGCAATGATTGCCAGAACCGCGACTGCGATGAGTATATAGAGCGTCTTTCTGCTCATCCTCGCCCCCAGAATCTTCACCACCCCTTTTCCGCCCTTCTCGTCACCAACAACACCATCATCACTCGGCGTGGCGGCGACGGCTGCATGATGGCCTCCACTTGGGTTCCCGCCCCGACTAGCTGCACCCCCAGCCGGTGCAGCAGCTGTAGCAGCGGTACCGGTAACGGTTTGAGTCGTACCGGCATCTGAGAAAGCCGTATTACGGCCGTTATTACTGCCGCTGCCATGCCAGGGAGACGTGCTGCGGTTGGTCCTCATGGTCGATGAGATCTCGTCCCAAGCACTGTTTCCTTCGGGGTCTGTTACACTCCTGACACCGGAGGCCCCGGTACTGTTCCCGCTCCCATTCGCGGTCCCGTTCCAATGCCCTGTCGGCGCCTGGCTATAGCTCAGATTCTGATGCTCATGCCGATGCTGATGTTGATTCAGGGGCTGGGGCTGGGGCGAAAAGGCAGGTGGGTGGAAACTATAGCTATCGGGGCTCGAAACAAGCCCGCACGGGCTAGATATCTCGGCATTTTGTAAATGCTGAGGCGGAGGATAATGGTACTGCCAGGCTTGCGGAGTCAGGTGATGAGATCGAGGAGGCCGCGGCCAAAATTTCTCGTCCGGGTGTACTATCCACGGCCCATCTACGACTTCGAGACCCCCTGCCGGTGGGGTCTTATGGACCTCTAAGCCCGGCTCCGGGTGATGGACCTCGGGTAGCGTTGTAGGCGAGGGCATCGGATTCCCAGCGACCATGCCTCCGCTGGGCTTGGGTCTCTCCGGCCATTCGAGAGTCTGCCATGACGTTGGCGATGGATCGAGTTTTCTTCTGATATTATTGTTGTTCTTAGTGCTTCCCTCCTCGGCGCAATCCCAGCACCTTGGGAGACCCTTTCCATCCGAGTGTGGACATGGGGTGGTAGTAGGAGTCGACGCTGAGTTTCCTGTTGTTGCGTCGGTTATCATCATATGCAGTAGTGTCTCATATCTCGTTTCTCCTCTGTTCCTTTCCCGTTTCGTATCACTCTCCTTTTTTGCTCGTTTCCTCCTTCTTTTCACCGGGTATTAGAAGTGCTCTTTGTATACAGACTGGAGCCAAATGAGTGTTGGGATAAATAACAAGATAAATTAAGCTGATCTCTGTTCAAAGAGAGACAGGAGTTGGCCCTTGGATGCGTCTATGCAAAAGCGCTCTCCCCTCATGAAAGTACGCTGATGCCGGGATATGAGGAATATAGAGACGATGGTAGTTAGTAGGACCATCAAAGGTGGGTTATGAGAAAGGGAGTAAAGTAGCAGGAATGAAAAGACAAGACAAGGATAGGTGGTAACAGTGAAAGGAAAAGGATTCAAGAAGACAGGGGATATTTGGAGACGGAGTACAGAGGACCGGGGGGAAATCAGGGAGACGATACAGTGGAATTTGCCCGGGGAATAAAACTGAGATCACACTTTAGTATACGCCGTACCGAGATTCCAAATTAACCGGAGGCCAGTCTGAGCTACCTACTGACCTCTGCCGAATCGTTCTTCTCCCGCATAATAGAGCGGGACAGGACAGGATATCCAGGCGTACCACCTTCATGACAATGGATAAGTTCCCAACCCCATTGAGCGGCTCCCCTTGTTTCCAGCATACAGAGCTTTCCCATTCTCTCGTTTCTTTGTCTTGGTACAAATCGCGGCTATCACACTGTAGGCGGCGGGGCGTGAAGAGAAAAGGGGGTTGGTTGGTCCCCCCTCATCTTGTGTTTTGCCCTCTTATTGTCCCTTGCCTCGTGTCTATCGAGGACGTAACTGGCCTTCGGTGCGAGGTGATTTGCTCTCCTGTGAATGTGCGTAGTCATCATACACTGATTGCGCCCTGACTGTCTGTTGTTCATTTGTTTGTTTGTCTGTTTACTTTGTGTTGGTTCTTGTAACAAGGAGAGCAGCAACAAGACTACATTATGTCTTCATGCCGCTGCGTCAATCTCCCGAGTTGCAAAGAAACCTCTGCTGCCTCTTACCTGGACATGGGCTTTCCCGGAGTAAGATTTCCGTTGCAGGACAACACCATTGATTACCGGGAGCTTGGGTCCCAGATTACATGGACTCCGCCGTTCAAATATTGCCCCTGTTTGTATCCCAAGGGAGTCACCAGATGGAGAGCACGTAACTTACAGTGCCATACCACCAGATCAGCAGAAGGTGACACAAGTTGAGATGAAGTCGCTCCCACCGGCCGGGGAATTGGAGCCAGAGAAAGGCAGGCTCTACAAAGTTGAGGTTGAACAGTGTCATGAGTAAGCACTTAGCTAACTCTCTGTTTGTTGCTGTGATGATGTTGTGCCAAATGCCCTTGAACTCGACCTACCGGCAAACCTCCCTCAAATACAGCTGTACTGCAAGGGATATGTGGACTTAAAAGATTCGAGTGAAGAAGCTGTGCCCAGCCGGCAGTAACTTTTGTGTTTATGTGAAGTGTTTTGCACTAACCGATATTCAGTTTAGACACTACGGGGTAAGGCAAAAGTACAGGCATATGGTACTGCTACATGCTCTTTCATTGGACAAAGTCATGAGGAAGGTGGGGACTGTAACCCCTTGCGAATCTTGCAAACAGTCTCCCGAACCTCCGAAGACTTATGTGAGGAGGTAGGAGGTCAACTGTCACAACTTGCAAGGTACAAGATCACTCCAAGATCTCCCACCTACAAGATTCATCTAGGTAGGTGACGGAATAGTGTCCCCTAGGCTAGCACTGTTGGGTCTATATCTCTCAAAAGCATATGTAAAACTGTGATACCGTGATCGTATCCTGTCACTCGAGACATGTTTCATCTTTAGAGGTCTTCATGGCATCTTAGTCACTGGGGCAAAAATCTGTACACAGTAACATACCAGATTGGGCAGTTTTGTGTCAAGCCTCATCAACTGTCACAGCGCTATCTATTATCTGCCGTAGTTTATATTATCATTAAGTAAGGGGTATCATCAGCAAGATGCGCTTCTCACACAAGAATATTGACTCTCTTCCTCCATCTGTGTCTCTCGCACTTCACCCAGCTATGTGCAGGTGACAAGTCCAAGCTGAGGACTCCAACGTGCCATGAGGCGCTCTGTATCAGATAGCACGTCATAGGGCTTGGTGTCCCCGATCCCCCGCTTCAGCTTCAGGGAGATACACTTGCGCCAGCCACAAGCCTGTTCTCGCTCTCTTCTCTATCACCAGCTGCGCCCCTTTCACTTTCACCATTCTTCTTACTACGGCTGAGGGTCGGCAGGTCTGTGTCTCGTCCTACAACTTCATCCATGCTCTTCCCACCCTCGAGGGCTGCGATTGCCATTTTGGCAGTTTCGGCACTTTCGAAAGCACGGCCCCGTCCATACTTTTCTAGAGCCTTGTTCTTCTTCGCCTTGTCGTCGTTGGTGCCGCGACGGATAATGCCCATTGCACCTCGCCTTTCTCTATCTTCCATGACCATACAGGCCAGCTGTTTCATGACGGCCCAGGCCCTGCGGACCTCCTCGGTGGCTGTTTTCTTGTCGCTGTCAGACAGGGCCTCGATCTCTCGCTGGGCCTGCACGATCCGGGCCCGGCGTATGTGGTTAACATGACGTTTGCCGCCCGATATTTCTTTGGCTATACCTTGCAGGGTGTACGCGATTGGACCAAAGATCGCTGCGAGGTCTTTGAGTACAAACCCTAGGAGGCCCATGCCGATACCCGCAATAGCTCCTTTAAAACCTCCTTCCTTGGCACCACGAATGGGCAGAAGGACGAGTCCGGTGAACCCGTCATAAATCCCATAGAGGAACTCGTTACGAGCTGCTTTCAGACCCGAGCTTATACCTGTCACTCGAATTGGCTGGCGGACAGTTTCGTCTCCGTACAGCCTGGGTGCATTATGGAACCCCTGCGCCAGGGCGAGAGAGAAGTCGACCGGAGCTCGAGCCAGTGCCCTGCCGGATTTACCCACTCCCTCCTGTAACTCTTCGAAGTACTCGTTCTGATGGGAAGCGACCGAAGCTGTGCCAGGCGTAGCTGCACTTGCCGTAGTAGCGTTGCCAGATGCATCAGGAGAAGACCCTCGTCTTGTCACACTCGATGGAGACCGGGATAATCCTTTATGGCTGTTAACGTAAAGCTTCGTCTTCGAGAGACGTCTTCTCTGCCTCCTGTGCCGCTCGGAACGCCGATTGGATGCTTTCGCTAAGCGGTAGGGCAGGCTTCCGATGCCACCCAGGAGGTCACCGACTGTTCCCATTAAAGAACTCGTAATGCCCGTGAGCGGTTCTCCCGGACCCTCGAAGTCGTTCCATCCCTTGTGCCTCAGGGGCCGAAGCACTTTCCACGACACTAATCCCTCTCGAACAGCGATGTTGGCTGCCAGGGGGCTTAGCCTGATATCAGTACCCTTGATGACCCAAGCGGCAACGTGGTCATCGAAGACGGAGCATCGCATGGACTCCTCACCACTGAGTCGCAAGTGGTGATGGAATGCTCTCACTGCATTCTCTGCGCCATCGCCTTCTGCTTCTATGCTCGCCGATATTTCCTTCGCCGCCGCAGAGGCTTCCTCAGTTAGACAGTACTTGATCCCCTCGGCAAGCTTCTCGGCGCTCAGCTGTTTGTATGGCACGGGCTCAGGGCCTGCCTTCGCTCGAGCAACCATGCTACCCCAGAAGCTCTGGTCTCCAAAAAAGGGGACAATCATAGTGGGCTTTCCGCATTTCAGCGCGATGGCGGTAGTGCCGGCGCCGCCATGTATAACACAAGCTCTCACTCTCGGAAATAACCAATCGTGAGGTGTGTTCTCCAGCATGTAGATATTGTCAGGCACTTTGTCCTGGCCAAGACCGCCCCAACCCTTCGAGACCAAGGCTCGCACTCCAGCACGCTCCACGGCTTCAAAAATCATCTCGGTGAATTTATTAGCATCGTCAACCACGATGGAACCGAAACCTATGTAGATTGGCTGCTCTCCTGCTTCGAGAAACTCAACCAGCTCCTTTGGCGGCTTGAAGGAAGAAGCGAGGTCGAGGAAGACGTATCCTGATATGTCAATCTGATGGCCCCAATCCTCAGGCTTTGATACCAGAGCCGGGCTCCACAGATATGTAAAGGGAACTTGGAGGCGGTAGATTGAACCCGGTGCCCAGAGCGTGTGAATGGGATCGAGGCCGAGGGTCTTGACACGGAAATCATTGACAAGGTCGCCGAGCCCTTGCCACACCATCATTTCCACAAGCGGGTAGGAAATGAAGTTGGTGTATCCCGGGTCCACGTTAGTCTTCTTTATGTTTGCCAGGGGGTGCGGGAAGGCTTGAGTCGGCGTATAGGGGAATGTGAACATGAGATGTAGCGGAATGCCCAACGCCTCCGCGCAGTGGATATGTGCGAAACTTGGGGGGTTGGCTATAATCGCATCGGCTATGAATGGCCCCCGTTCGCCTGTAATTCTGGACTTGCGCCCCGCCTTCTTGTCGTCTGTGGCATTCACACACGCCCGCCAGAATCCCTCGAACATCTCGGCCATGGCGGCCCGCCTGCGACCGACATCGCCGGCCTTGACAGTCTCCAGCTTGGGTATCATGCCTGGATTCTTCACCATGAATGCCATCAACTCGGAGGGGTCACCGCCGACAGAAAAGAACTCCAAGCCGCAGTCCTTTTCGACAAAGTCTCGAAACGCCGGATGAGTGGCGATTCGCACCCGGTGACCGTACTCCTTCAGTACCTTACCAATTTTCAAAAATGGCTGGGCATCGCCGCGTGATCCAATGACCATGATTACGATATTCAACTTGGGAATTTTCCAGGCTTCGGGAGTCGAGATGCTTGATGGGCGTGTTGGGGAGGTTGGCCGAGAAGACGCGCTCTGTTGGTCCTGTTTGCGAGGAATGAGTCTCTGGATAGCTGCACCTAGAGTCTTCGCCAGGTATCCGGTATCGCTGGTGTCGTTGAGGATAATGTTCAAGCGCCCGTCTTTCCGCGACACATTGCCTCGGGTATCGAAATTCTCATTTCCCACTCGGAATCGACGGTACTTCCCTTCCAAGGGCCTTGCTTTCGCTTGGCCGAGCCCTTTGTTTCGTTTCCTTGACGCCCCTCCATGGGTACCAGAGCGCTCTTCATCTTCATCGGAAGACGAACTTGAGCTGTCGTCAAGATTGTTGGCCTCTTGGGCTTGCAAGATTGCATTATGCAAGACAGACGTGTTTGTGTTAGCACGATTAAGGAGACGCCCTGGCGTGGATGTCGTCGCGTGAGGGGCCGCTTTACTCTTAGGTAAATCGGTCAAGAACTTGTTAAACAGCGGCCGTGGTTTCTTAGATCTTCCTCTAGCATTGGATCCCGTATTTTGCGGGTCGGCTTGGCTAGCCTGAGCCGCCGAATCGGTTGGATCCGCGGGCCGCTGAGGAGAAGTCGTAGGCAACTCGACGTCGGGAGGCACGTAGCTTGGATAGACTATCTTTCCGCTAGGGTCTCTCACAGTTGTCCCATGACGGCTATCGGTGTCTCTGTCGTGGATTACGAGGTCATCATTTTCAGCGCGGTCGGAGCTGATGGGCCCCTTCGGTGGCTTGTCAAGCTCGATAGGCGGCATGTCGATAAGTATGCCTAGAAAATATTACTATTAAAGACGGTACAAATATAAAACGAGCAACGTTTCTGGACTCGTTCTGTTGTTGTGTAGACCGGAAGTCGATTATCGAGGTGTCGGAGACACACGGCGGTTGTCTAGAAACAACAAATCGGAAAAGCAAGTTCGCAACTTCGCCCCAAGCACGCCTATTATGAATGCAAGAGTACGTTTGTTTGCTTGGTCACAAAAAATCTAGGTTAGATGGATGTATACGGGCAACAACTACGCAGATACTGTTGTATATATGATTGAAATGCGACTTATGACTGGAGTCTGGAGTGCTCGGGAAGGAGCTTTACTTCCGCTCAGACGTCCAGTGGGGCGGACAGTCTTCCTGTGACCCAAATTCTATTCATACATACACAGTAACTTATGCATCAATGTCCTTTCCTGTCCGCCTATTGGCGACATTAAAGGAGCATCGCACTGGTGTTGCTGGATCGAACCAGAATACCTGTCACCTGTCAAATATCGTGTATGACATCAGATCGCCAGGGGCTTGGCTTGGAGTACAAGGTACCTGGGCAACTGCCGGGGACCCAACCTACGCAACTTTGACGTGTCGTTGTACAGCTGTACAGCTGTACGCATGTTTATCACTTCCTACATGTACTTCTTGGCCAGGACATCCCCAAAGGGTGTTTAGGCACTAGGCTGTCAGGAGTCATGACATCCTTCTTTTTGAATATCTCAAAGACTTCCAATTTTTGGATGGTGATCGCGATGAGACACGGGCAATAAGGAGGGAAAGTGCCAAGGTCATTGTTTGTGGATACAGCCAATGCTGGCAATCTGCCAATTACACAGTAATGCTAAACAAGAGATTATCTAATTTGTACTGTACATTCTGCTCCACAGTCTAGCCTAATCGGATATAAGAGGTATCACGAACTGCCCAAATGAGGCACCTACGCACCACCTGCTTATCGCATGAACCACCTCCCCGATAACGAACAAAACGTGGGGAGGTTGTCAATGATAGTATGCTGCAGTCTATAGGTCTGATAGGTCAGTTAGAATATGTTCAGCAGGAAACCTGTCCTAATGTCCTCTCAGCATCTCACTTGGACATCCTGTAAGAGATCTAGCATAAGTCCTGCCTTCCTTCGAGGAACACATCCGAACCGTGTCTTGTCACTCCATACCACTGGTGTGATTCATAAGGCAACTGGCTTAAAGCCCAGGATTAGAGCTCTAGCTGTGACAACTACCCCGCCCTCGACATCACCTGCTACCCCACGACTGTTCGCATCCCAACCCGTATCCTCGCCTCTTGTACATTCACGCTTGTTTACGACTATTAGTACTGTTCGAACCTCTGCACGAAGCGCTCCTTCGACCACGGACACGGCCCTTTCGCGAGAAGTTATCACGAACATGGCTGATATCGATGTCGAGACTGTCCTGAAGGGCAAATATCCCGCCAAGGCGCATGCGAAGCGCGTTGTTGAATATATCCGAACGAAGATTCCCGATGCTAGTGGTGTGATCTTCCTGGAAGGGCGGTCCGACCACCTTCTTGAAGACAGCGACGAGCCGGTCCCCTTCCGGTAGGTTGGTCTCATGTCAACGAAAGGAGCGAGTGGACACGATTACAGGGTCCAGATCTGACCTGGAGACAGACAACGGAGAGCGTTTATGTACCTTACCGGTGTGGACATGGCTGATTGCGCCTTCATATATGACATTGCCACGGAAAAGTCAACCCTCTTCATCCCCCCCGTCGATCCCGAGAACGTCATGTGGACGGGCCTGCCTCTATCCGCGGAAGAAGCACTGGAGAAGTACGACGTCGATGCCGTTCTACCAACCACTGAGTTGAACCCATTGCTGGCAAACCTGGGTGCCTCAGGCCCCCAGTCCACCGTATTTGCCATCTCCGAGCGTGTCTCCGATACAGTCACCTTCCTCGAGTTTGGCAACAAGGACATGACGATTCTTGGCGAGGCCATCGACGAATGCCGCGTCGTGAAAGACGACTACGAGATCGCACTTATCAAGAAGGCTAACCAGATCAGCGGCGTCGCTCACCGTGCCGTCTTGGAGAACGTGCGCAAAGCGAAGAACGAGTATGAGCTAGAGGGTGTGTTTGTGGGAAAGTGCATGCAGCAAGGTGCCAAGAAGCAAGCCTATCCGAGCATTGTGGCAAGTGGTCGAGCAGCGGCCACGCTACACTACGTCCACAACGACAAGCCCTTGGACGGAAAGGACTTGCTGCTTCTCGACGCCGGTGCCGAGTGGAGCACCTATGCTTCGGATATTGTAAGCCATTACCTATCCGGCCTCTGATATGATATTGTCGATGCCTCATACTGACAAGGGTATCAGACGAGAACCTTCCCTATATCCGGCCGCTTCACCGAAAAGTCGCGGGCCATTTACGAGATTGTGTTACAGATGCAGAATGAGTGCACTGAAATGCTCAAGGAAGGCGTGTTCTGGGACGATGTGCACGTGCGCGCGCATGAGATCGCTATAGATGGCTTATTGTCGCTTGGAATACTGAAGGGTAATCGCAAGGAGATTCTCGAGGCCCGGACGAGCGTGGCGTTCCTACCGCACGGCCTAGGCCACTACCTGGGGATGGACACCCACGATACCGGCGGCCATCCTAACTACTCCGACCCCGATCCTCTCTTCCGGTACTTGCGGGTTCGAAGAAAGCTCCCGGCTGGCAGTGTGGTGACGGTAGAGCCTGGCATCTACTTTTGCGAATTCATAATTCGGCCATACCTCAACGATCCGAAGCACTCCAAGTATATTGACGAGAACGTGCTCAACGGCTACTGGGATGTCGGAGGTGTGAGGTAAGTCATTTTCCATTTCACCACCTCGAGAGGACCTGTCAACTAATGCTGACCCCTTACAGAATCGAAGATAACATCCTGATCACTAAGGATGGCTACGTGAACCTCACAGATGCGATCAAGGATCCTGACGAGATGGAGAAGATCATTCTGGGCAGTTAGATTCAGAAGTCCGCCACTGCAGCCGAAACGAATACAGCTTAAAACAGCAACACTCCTGTATGTTCAGCCGTGAAGGGTTCCTTTACCATACAATATAGTCAAATGAACCAGACACACGTCTGCTTCTACTACTCGATCACTTACACTCTTTTAACCACTACACGAAATTACTATCATTGTAAGTCTGTACCGAGGCTCTACTTATTATATCCTCGACATCCGTCTCTTTTTTCAGGACCACATGGTCAGGTCAGTTACCGAATCCGAGACGGAGATCGACGTCGTGGACGGCCACCAGGGCCGCGCGCCCCGCTGAAGCTTCTCTTCATTAAGGCCTCAGACCACGGTGCGCCGGGCTTGTTGGTGATGGGGTCGTAGGTGAGGGTATCGGGCGTGACATCGAACTGCATGGTGCCGTTGCCCTCCCGATATGTGCTCTTCGGGGTTCCCTTGGTGCGGTATCCAGGGGGGATGCGACCTTTCCCTGTCGCGAGGTCATGGCCCTTGATGGCGCGCTCGAAAAACTCGAGCGACGCGAGGGGCTGATAGAAAGGCACTTCGTGTCCCGCCTCGTAGAAGCGGGTCAGGGAGAAGTGGCCGGCCTGCCGCACCTGGCCGTGCGGGACGCCGTCGCTTATCTTCAGGTCGGTCCAACCGGCGTCGGCATAGCCCGCCGCGCCCACGTGCTCCGCGACGACCTCGCTGCCCAGCCAGTTACAGTTGTAGTCGGCGTCGCCCGCGTACAATACCACATTGACGCCGTGGCAGACCAGGTACCGCAGTGCGGCGATGGTGCCGTCCTCGCGCGCGTCGTCGCCAGTGTTGTCGAACGCGTCGTAGACGATGTTTTCGCCCGTGAAGTTGATGTATGCGCCAATGGCCTGCTGCACTTTGGGCGTGTTGAGATAGTCCTCGTAGTACCGATAGGGGAAAGGGTCCGGGACGAGCTCACGCATGTCGTACTCGTCGCGGCCGAGGAGGTTATCGTAGACGGATTCGACGAGGTTTGCGCAGAAGGAGTCGGCGGTGTGGCACTGGAGCGAGAGAAGACGGGTCAGTAAGCTTCTTTCCTTTCTTACTCCCTCCTACGAGGCTGATCTTCTTCACTTACGACGGCGTTATTGCCTGACGCCCGGCAATGCAACAGCCGGTCGAGACAGTTGCCCTGTCCGTACAGGTTGTTATAGAACATCTGCGCGGCCGACTTGTTAAACGGCGCATAGTCGTAAGTGTTGCCGGGGAAGACGGTAAAGTTATAGTCTTTGATAACCGTGTGTCAGTCTTAAATCCCTCGGACATCTCAGCGCTTTAAAAGCTCCAGAGGAGGAGAACTCACATGCTTGATACTGGACTATAGGGTCGTACCTAATCCAAAGTCAGTTGTGTCCTCAACACCCATTTCTTCTCAGTGCCAACGCGGCACCCAGAGGGGGGCACGAAAGAAGACTCACCATCCGTTACCAATCAGAACCGTCTTCAGGTCAATCTTCACAGCGCCGGGAGGCAGACGCGCATTCTGCTTCTCGATGTACTTGTTGAAGATCGGCCCGTAATGGCCGCCGTAGCTCTCTGTGGCGAAATGGAAGCCGTTGCGGGCGTACTTGGGGAATGCGCCCATGAAGCCCTGGAGCGTCTTCCAGAAGTTGGGGGCGGCGGCGGCCGTCGAGTCGGCAGTCAGGGTGACGTTGGGGTACGCGTAGGTGCCGCAGGAGCCCTCGGGCGCGTAGTCCGGGCAGACGCCGTCGGGGATGGTGACGACGCCGCCGCCATCGGGCTGGTACGCGTCGACGGGGTACGAGTACGAGAAGCCGACCTGGGCGGGCTGGTCGATGAAGAGCAGGTTGCTCACGTTGGACCAGCTGTACGGGTTATCGTAGACCTCGCCGTCGCGGTTCACGCGGCAGGGGCCCAGCTCCTCGAACAGGCCGATCATGGAAGAGGAGCCGGGACCGCCGTTGATCCAGACGGTCAGGGGCGCGGTCGCCGGGTCCTGGTTGCGCGCCTCGAAGAACCAGAAGAAGATGTGCTCGTTGGCTCCCACGTCGGCGTACCCGGAATACGACTTCACCGAGGCGCGCTGCTCGCAGATTCCCGTGGGCACTTCCTTGTACCGCACCGGTATGCCGGCGTGGCCCATCACGCGCTTCAGATCCGTGGGCGGCTTGACGAATTGCGCCGTCGTCGTCGCTGGCGCCGTGCTCAGAAGCGCCACCATTGTGGTCGCCGCTGCCGCCGCCACGCCGCGGATGGATGGTGCCATTGCGGACTGTTTTTTTTGCTATTAATGAATAAAATAACAAATAACCGATATCAGCTTCTAACCTAAATATACAGTCTACCTGCGTCGTCTTCCTCCAAGTCGCTATACACCAGAGACACGACACCGACTTAACGAGTGAGTCTCGAAAACAAGCAGCATGTAAGAGAAAAGGGACGACCTAAAAGCAAAGAGGCAAGGCCGCCTTGCCCCTTCATTCTTCAACTAGCCTAGCCTAGCCCTCCCCATGTAGGTTATAAGATTACATGACGCATCGGGGTTAGTTATCTATCTCAGAATAGAAAGAGCGAGCTTTGCTGCTGCTGCTGCTGCTGCTGCTGCTGTATGCATGAACGTGACACACGCCTGCCGTACAAAGCTGAACTATTCCCCACGCGCCATGGCGGCCGCCGTTGGCGGCGCGGGCGGGTCCCGATGATCCTTGGGCTCAAAAAGACCCGTCTAGGTCGTTATCTCTCGGGTTGTTTTTATTGGTTCCGGCTTGGATCCTTCACTGGAGTGTACAAGTATTATTTTCGCTGGTGTGCGGCTGTATAGAGGTAATGAATTCCAGGATATTCTACGTAGTAGTATCCAGACCCTCGAGGGGCCATCAAGAGTGTGTTTAACGGGCTGCAGGTTATGAGAGTGGGAAGCGAGCTAGAACCCTCGGGATCATCTATCTAGGTTAAAGCTTCGCTCGTTCTGACGGACGTTCCACAACACTCTCGATCGGTCCGGCTATAATCACAACGGCGTCAGCTATACTGTACCTGGTAGTATGAACCGGCGGCGACGAAAACGCAGGTAAAGAGGCGGAACCTACCTAGACTAAGACCTATTTACCTATGTTCTATCTAACTATTTATCTATGTTACAGCAGTACATAGATACAAAAATGTTGCGTAACGTAATATGTAGGTGGAAGTAGATAGGTATGCATGTCATACCGGGGGCGCGCCGGAGTGTTATTCGCGGTATCTACAGCAGTAGTTTAAGGTTAGATGTAACCCGAGTGTGTGTCCCCGTCGAAATATGTCGCGCAGGAAAGAAAGAAGAAAAAGAAGAAGAAAAACAGCAAGACCACTATCTAAAGGAAAACAATCCTACTTGTAAGACAACATTTTATTTATCATACTACTATCTACACGTAACACATTCATATCCTGCCCATTCAACTTATATACATACTCACAGCTGCCTATCTTCATCTTCATCATCTTCCCAACAACAAAACTGCGCCAAAACCCGACTTCACAACGAATGAACAAACAACCCCGGCGTTTATTACCGTGAACCAATCAAACCAAACCAAAAAAGTTGTATGCATAAGTTGGAAACTGCATGGGTACAAAAATTCAATGGACCAATCGCAAACGAGCGGTGGAAAGAATCGAACCTTTCTGGAATAGGAAGGCATCGAGAAAGGCTTATCTCTGGTGGTCCGCTCGGTGACAAGGGGGAGGGTTTGACCCAGTTACCCAGCCAATATCCTGTAGGTTAGCCTGAGGTAGTACCTAAGGTTACTTACTTATCTAATGTTACATAATGTGACGGGTATTAGGAGCCAAAATCTCTTGGATATTGCTTGTTTCCGTGATTGTGGAACTAGGTAGGTAAGTATCTACTTAGTTATGGAAGAGGATACGAAGCAGGTAACCTAGGCTAGTACGCAAGGTTGGTGGGTATTAGTAATTACACAGTATTTACTCTGCGAGAGAAGAGGCAAAAGATGGCAGTCTATCTGGATGTACTTGGTAAGTCGGTTTAGTTAATTTTACCTGATTATCAGATATGGAACCCACGCCATAGACTTTTATTCAGAACTAACAAGCTGAACTTCAAAATCTATGCTACAAGACAATGCATCCCTGCCTGGCCCCAAGCCCAGGCTTGGTGGTGTTATCATACATGGCATACAGAGAAAGGAAATGGATTTTATAGAAAAAATAGGTCAAGGAGATGCTATCCCATATGCTCGGTCCCAACCCCAGAGATTAAATATGGCCGGCCCTATCGTCGTGTGGTGTGGAGGAAGGTCAAGCGGTGAAAGGGGGGGGGGGGGGGGGGGGGACAAAACGGTAATTTTTGTGTAAAATTAATGGGTTTTTAAGAAAATTTTCCAAATAATTTTTGATTTTTTACAATAGAAAGATGAAAAAGGGTTTCCC